>JASAMZ010007924.1:10000-31369 GCA_030248115.1 Linhomoeus sp. GSCO2_2 | reverse complement strand
ACAAACCACTCTGTATTACTAGCCTCTGGGAGGACGTACCCCGCATATATGCGTGTTACCCTTTACTTTGCTTGGAAGCGCAAAAAGCGTAAAATATTTTTGTTTTGCGACTGCTTTTTTGTCGCTTTATTCTGATGGCTTGGAAGCGTCAGAACTGGTACAGAAGCAGGTCTGCTGTTTTCGCTGCTTTCCCCTGCTTTCATCTGCTGCTATGGAAGTGATACCACACTGTTACCTCCGATGACAGCATGAAACACTGCTTGTCAAACCGGCACTTTCTTCACTGCTGTTATTCAGTGCAATGACTGGCCAAAACTGTGTTTGTGCACCCAAACCATCAAAACGGAATTGCACCTATAAGCGCAGAAACACCACAGAACTGGCAGCTCAATCACCATCGGCTTCGTCATCACTGCCGTACCTAATCAAGTTCTCCTCATAGTGCCAGCGACACCAGCATTCACCATGACAAATGAACATCGAGCAGCCAGAGCAGTAGCTGGAGCAGTCCTTCCTATGGTGGTGCACAACACACTGATGGTGCGCTGCTGCCTCTACTCCTTGCGGAACATGCAGCAAATCACAATTTGAACTTTGAAATCAAAATTTTCAAAATTCATTTAAAAGCAGGCCGGAACTGAGTTTGGAAGTGTCTCTTTGCTTGCTAGTGTGATTGCCAATACATGGTAGTTGTGACTCACAATGATCAGACAAAATGCGCATGATACCATACCTCCAGTCAGATCCATTGATGACGTTTTGAAATTGCTACAACATTGATGCGTACAGCAGTATTTCAGTAGAGTAGTAACACAAACTGCAATTGCTGTGGACTAAACAACCATAGATATTTTATACAGTAAAAGCAGCCAATTAATTGACACTGAACTGTGAGAACTTTATGTTAGATCTTCGATTTTAAGGGAATACAAACAATGGCATTGTAATAGAATTGATGAATACAGTGCTCAATTGTCCCACTCAACTGGCATTTGGTTCTGTGTATTAGAAACAGATGTGAGCCATGGTGTTCATGTGCATCTATGGCATTACACTCTTCTACAGCATAGTACAAGCAATTACCAAACAACAGAAAAGCACAGGAAGAATCAGTCAGTAGTATTGTCATTTCCACAAAGCTAATCTGAAGGTCCAGACTCAGAGAGCAAATAATTTCAATTGAAGCAATAGCAGTTGCACCATCACACAGTGACAACACCAGTTTTCAAGAGACAGGCCCTGTCGAAGCAGCTGGAAACAGGACCAAAAGCGACCTGCTTCCCTGACTGATGGCAGTGCTTCCAAGTAACGTGAAAAAGTAACGCCGGCTTGGGTACGTCCTCCCAGGGGATAAAACAACTCAACTTTTTTAAAACAGCTTGTTGCCAGAAAACGAGCAGCGTTGACAAAATATCAAAATACATGAAGTTTCAAAATCGATGCGAAAAACCCGACATCCATGTTCCATCGTATACAATTCCGTAACAAAACTGAAGATTTTTCATTAATTCTAGCCATGTTCCATCCGTCGCAAGGCAAACGCCATCTGCAAACGGCCTACGCAACTTTGGACGAGCGGATTAGAATTCGGGAAAGTTTGGAAAGTGGCGATACTAACGCGGCCATTAGACAGATCAACGATCTTCAGCCCGAATTGCTTGACGACGACGCCAAGTTGCACTTTCTGCTTTTGGTATGGGGTTTTTTGGTGTGGAATTTGATGGAAGTTTCCATTTTTTTTTCGCCCGGTGTGACGAAAAATTTGTACCCCTGCAAAATATGTACCCCGGGGTACATATTTTGCACGGGAAGCGGGTGCAAAATATGTACCCTCGTGCAAAATATATACCCCCTCCGTCGTATGAGATTCAAGCTGCTGGAGCGCCAAGGCGTGTAGCGTCGCTTCGCACTTCACAGCGTGAGGCGGCAAGTAATAGCGGCGGAGACGCCACTGACGCGACCCATTCGTCATCGCACGACCGGTTTAGTGCGGCGGTATCATGGGCTACAGTCTTGCCACGGGCTAGTCCCTAGTTGACTACTGCATGTCTACGCAATCTGGCAGCACAGAGGCCGACACTAAATGGCCGCGAGAAATTCTCCAAATCGAAATGTCTTTTAGATCGAGAAACTGTTCGCCATCGTTTCGCGGCACACTCGAGATCTTCTCGAAGCCCAGTATGGCACCTTTAGCAGTATGGTGAAAAGGCCTACACAGCTGCTCTACTTGTCACTGCTGTGACGTTATTGTTGCATCTGAATTCTGTCAATTCCACTCGCGTCTGTATTAATGCGACAATAGGCCCTGCTACACTACCTTACACTGGTTGTGCGAGCGCTGAAGGTGGTTTGTTCTGAAGGAATGGCCGTTGTACAACCAAACAACAGGGGTACATATTTTGCACGGGGGGTACAAATTTTGCGCATGAAATTGGTGCGAAATATATACCCCGGGGTATGAATTTTGCACGACTTCATGCAAAATAAGTACCCCGGGGTACATATTTTGCGGGGTACATATTTTGCACCACACCGGCCTCAGCCGGGCGACACCCTACGAGAGCTCGGCGTGCGTGCGTCCGTACGTGCGTGCGTGCGTGCGTGCGTCCGTCCGTCACGCTCTCAGATCTCGGCGTTGGAAAGTCGTAGAGAGACGATCTTGGGCTCTACGGATAGGTCTCGACTCGCTGATCATTAGTCATAACCGGTGTCGAGACTCAAAAATTTGAATTTCGCGAGTTACAGTAACCCAAAGGTCAAAAACGCAGAACTGCTCTAACTCGCTCGTCTTACGTCGTAGAGCGGCGATCGACACGTCAGGTGAAAGCTCCCGACGTGCCCTTTCACGCAGCAGCAACAATTTTGTTAATTACGCAAACACGCATCGCGGAAAACGCCATTCTCGAGATTTTGACGCTAAAGTCACTGTAATTCGCTCAATTTACGTCGTAGAGTGACGATCTCGAGCCTATTGGCTTCATTGATCATTTGTTCTCCCATCCGTCGAAACTCAAAAATTTGGTTACAGTAACCCGAAGGTCCAATTACGCTAAACGGCTCTAACTCGCTCGTCTTGCGTCGCAGAGAGACGATCTTAGGCTCCACGGATAGATCTCGACTCACTGATCATTTCGCTAAGAGAAGTTGAGATTCAAAAGTTTGAATTTCGCGAGTTACAGTAACCCGAAGGTCCAAAATGCAAAACGGCTCTAACCCGTTAGCCGTACGTCGTAGAGCGGCAGTCGACACGTCAGGTGAAAGCCCTCGGCGTGTTCTTTCATGTGCCAGCACACATTTTTCTCAATTACTAAAACACGCACCATGAAAATTACTTTTGCGCTGGAATCTCTCTGAATTGCTCATGTTGCGAGTATAGCGACACTCGCCATGCCATTCAAAGGCTCGCGACGTACTGACTCAAATTTTCGTTACTGAAACACGCACCAAGACATGTTTTTGTCACTTTTTTTAAAAGGGTTGCTTGAAAGAGGGATCTTCTTGCTCTAAAAACCAAATCCCGGGCGATATCAATATTGCTATGCAATACCCTCTTGCGAAGGGGGAGCTCGTGAAGCGGAGCAATGCGGGCGATGAGGTCTCGCACTCTCTGCAGAAAGAACGCAACTATTTGCAATGTCAGTCAGAATACAAACTCAACTTTTTAATACCGGAGCTTGTTTGCTAAAATCCGAATTTCAGCAGCAGCGTCTGATCGAGCTGATTCGTCAGGGCAAACAGGAGGAGGCCTTGCGCTATGCGGAAGAGTGCTTGATGGAGAAAGGTTTGTAGAAGCTACAAATTGCGTGAATTTCGGCCTCCACCCTCCTTTCCTCCACTCGTACTATCTCACCCCTCCATATAGTTTCTTTTCCCGCCTCCTCCCTCCGTCCCTGTTTGGCTTTCTCATTGGTCGTACGCTCACATTCATATCCTTCAATTTCACCAGCTTTCGTTCTAATGAATAGGTCGGGAGATGCCGGGCTGTCTGCAGGATTTGGAGAGGGTGATGTCCCTTTTGGTGTTCGAAAAGCCCGAACAGTCACCTTTCGCCGATTTATTGTCCGACGGACACCGGAATATGGTGGGGATTTGGCTTTGTTTGTGAAAGAAAATGTACACAATGGTATTGTGTTGCAAATATGCTACCGTAAATCCTCCAATAAGTGTCCCTCGAATAAGCGCCCACCGTGCTCTGTAACCATTTCTAACACAAGATAGGGATAACGATGACAGCACAAAGAATTTTGGTACTACGGTACGTAGCCCTTGGGTGCCTGAGGTATTGATCTTGGCTATTGACCGAGTGAAAATGCAAGTGAACCAGTGACTGAAACACCAAAGTTGGTGCGACACCAAATTCACTCATACGGCGGTTGCACTTGATCTCTCAATGAAATACGTTAGGCATGGTGCTTCATGCACCCTCCCGCCACACCCCCCCCCCCTCGCCCCCCTCATCGCAACTTGGCATAGCGCCACTGCCCCCCCCCACCCACCCCCTTACTTTTTATTCGCGGGCTGCGGCAGTGGGCACGAACGGATCGTCGGCGGCGCCGCGCAAAATGGATTGAGACGGCGGCGGCGCTGGCTCAAAGACTGTGTTTTGCTTTGTTCGTCTTCGCCGCAGACGAGAAGGCAACCGCCCACCGTGAAATCCAACGTATTCGTCAATGTAAAACGGTCACTTTGAGCACGCAGAGAAGACACCGGTCGCAGCGCGACAGCCTGCCGATTCGTAGGTAGCACTTACGTTTGATGTATGGTGATGTATTCAGCATGTGGGTCGTCGGTGGAATTGTTGGAAGGTCTTCTCTTGGGCCTTGTTACATTGGTTCAATAGAAGAGAGTAGGTGGTCAGAGTAGAGAAAGAGGAAGTAGAGAAAGAAGTAGACAGCGAAAGTTTAAATTTTGAACGCGCCTAATGAACGGAGATTTGAACGCGCCTAATGGCGCCAACGGGATCGCCGCGAACGCGATTGGCGCGAACGCGCCGAATGGCGCGCAGCAGCAGCAAGCAAACGGAGCGCCGCCGGCCGTGCAGATCGGTGAATTAATGATGTATGCGTAAGAAACCTGTCTGTGTATGCGCCGTAGTTTATTCAGTGGCCCAGGGAACAGTCATGATGATGGAAAACATGATGCGTCAGGCGGAGCGCCGCCATCTCAAAAGCTATAGGTGGACCCTGGGCACTGGATTCATGTTCTTGTTGGAGTGCGCTCTCGTCAATTCCATCATAGCATACAAAGAATTCCATCCCAAATTTACCAATGGCAAAGCCAAATCGATTTTGAAGGCACAATTGGCCCAATTTTGCCACACTCTCCGGAACCCAATCTCGCCACAGCCGGGACCTTCTTCAACCCTACCGCAACCATGGTGCGACCCCCGCCACCAAGTGGTCCCACTTCTGGAGCTGAATGACATTCTGTCGTTCCGCAAGAAGTTACACATGGGACACTTTCCCGGGCAGGTCAACCGCGAACGAAGACAGCGATGTGTGATGCACTTCAAACAGCAGACATGTACAACAACACTAGAACCACATACTTCTGCAAAACCTGCGGAGTATTCCTTCACATAGGCTGCTTTGAGCGATTCCATACGATGCAGGACGTGCGAAAATTTCTCGTGTAATACGACTCCGTGACGTTTGCGCGTATTGGGAACGATCTTTCGTGTTCATCACGGTTCAGTTCCTCCGTCCTTGCACATCAAACACCAAGACGTTCGCAATGAACGAAGACCTACGCTAAGACATCAAGAGTACAGCCGGATGTCAGTGGAAGCACAGTCACTCGATCAGCCACCAACGTGAACCGCTCAGGTTGATGAGTCTCCAGTGTCGGTCCACCTGGACCGATCAGGCACCTGTGGGGTAGTTCGATCAAAAGCTCAACATTTTCAGTGTCTACAAATCTATGCAATTGTAAGCAAAAATGTGATAACAAGTTGATTATAGGTAAATGTTGGCACCTTCGAGGGATCGAATAAGCGCCCTCCTCCCCTTCAATAAGCGCCCCTCCTAGAGGTAGGTTGGAAGAAATAAGCGCCCAGGGCGCTTATTGGAGGAGTGCGGTATTTTGTCGGTAGTGTAATAAAGGGTGATATGGCGTGTTTTCACCTCTCAAACCCCAAAATTCCACTCTCACAGCTGACGGGCGAGGTGAACCGCAGTCTGGTCGCCAGGGGTCGCCACTGTCCCAAAGAGTGGGCCGCCAGCAGACTGGAGTCCCTCATACAGTGTCTGGCCTGGTCTCAGGACCAACTGGACAGGAAGAGGGTCGATTATCCGAGGATTGTGGACTTTTCCACTGCGCAGATAGCTTTCCCCAATGGAGGAGGGAAGAACGGGAAGGTGGGAGAGAGTAGTGGAAGTTCGAATATACCGTAGCGGCTTATACTGCATACTGTGCATTACCTGAAGCGCGCCCCCTCGGGGCGGGGGGGGGGGGGGATAAACCGGAATTTTGGGGAGAGGGAGTTTCAAAAACCTGGGGGGTCAAATGACCTAAAGATTTGTCAAAAAGTGAGGAAATTTTGCTTATATGACTAAAAAGTCCAAAAAATTTGATTAAGAACAGCATAAATATAGCACCGCAGGCGAAAATTTTGTCCACATTTAAGCGCCGCAGGCAAATTTTTTTTTTTGGCACTCCTCCCCTCCAAAAGGGAGGAGTGCTATAGTGATGGTGCGGATTCTGTGTAAATTGGAACGCTCATAAGTCGGGCTAGAGTTGGCCGATCGGGGCGAATTTTTTTTTATTTCGATAGGTCTCGGGATGGCGCAGGGTGGATCGAAGGCCCCGACTTCCGTCCGGGACCCGATTTTTGGCAAGTTGCCAAAAACCCGGTTTTTTGGCCTCCGACGAACGTTGGACGCTTAGAATAGTGTTCTGGTAGAACGCAGCGATACGAGCTTTGGGCCGAATATGTAAAAGACATTGGGCTATCCGATGGTGGGGGCGTCGTCGGGCTGGGTCCGGGCCTGCCCTGGACGGATAGCAAAAACCGGGTTTTTCAACCCAAAAGTAGGGTTTGCGGCACAAGTCATAAGTGTATTTTGCTATAAGCAAATTTTACGATTTTTGTGTCGACTAAGAGCGCTCAGATAGTCAATTCCGAAACCGTTTAGAGAAACCCGGTCAGATTTACCCCGAGCCGGGAAATTCACCCCAAAGTTGGGTCCCGGGTTTCCAGGTAAAACTTCGCGCTGGCGTAACTTTTGACAGGCTGCTCTTATCGAGGTGGGGTAAAGACCATTCGATAGCGCTTGGCGAGCTCTACAACTTTATAGTAGATCATTTCCTTCGAAACCGTCAAATTTCGGGTGAAAAATTGAAAAATCGATTTTGGGTCAAAATTCGAAAGTTCGTCGTTTCCTGTTCTTTACTGTGCGGTTCGATTTCGATGATAGTTGGTGAGTTTTTAGTACTTACAAATATCTTTCGGGGAATAGAAGATGAGGTTTGGGTAGGTACTTTTGGACGAAATTTGAATTTTTTCGATAAATTTTTGGAATTTCGATGGAAAGTGGGGTCAGTTGAGATATTTCGGTGACAATTCGACTTTGACGTGATAGACCATCCAAAGATACAGTGTTTTTGTTATAATCACTTTTTTCGTCCGACGAGTATTTTGGCGGGAAATTTGAATTCAAAAATTTGGCTGCCGAATTTGTCCAGGGCACCTGCCGTGTAAGTACTCGATTCCGGCTTTTCGGGGACGCTGATCACGAATTTGACATTGTCTTTTCGTTTTGAGATCTGTGGGACCCTTATCTGAAGAATTTGCTTGCCACCATACATGCCCTCAAGTGGAAAACCTGGTTGTGTCAGTTCAGCTGAAGCTAGGTGTGTTTTATGTCGACTGTGGGGTATTGGAAGGTGACAATTCCGAATTTGCTATTAGTTTTGCGATCAGAATGGCCAGTAAGTCTCACTGACATGTCTCGTTGATCAATGGGCAGCACGCTTCAACTCCCAAGGTTCTTCTGAAAGAGGGGAGGAGTGCCCCGAGGGGCTCTGCCCCCGTCTACTAATCTTGTTAATTTTGGGAGGGGGTAGGGGGGGAGATCTCCGGTCGGGGAGGGGCGTCCCCCCCTCCAACGTTACAGGTATCATACTGTATCACTGTTATGCCCCCAGGGCAAAGACTCGGCGGGAGGCGGCAACAACAGCAACAGTCAACAGCACAAGAGCGTGACTGGGCCCAGTCTCTCCGACCCCATCGCCGCTGCCTTGCTACAGAGAGATCGATAGATGATTGGTGATTGGACGGAGGAAATTGCGATTTTCAAGAAAATGCGCGAATTTTTCTGCGTCGAAGTGTGGTGTGGTGTCGTGTTGCTACACGTGTTTACTTGCGTGTGTGCGCATTGCATACTGTATGGGGCGACATTCATGTCATTATCATTATCATTGTTTCGTGTCTTCTTGTCAATTACCGTAGTCGAAAACAATAATAATGCAACACTGATCGGCGCACACTACACACGGCTCAACAGTAGTACGATACATACACCTAACCTTTCGACACTGCCCACCAACTCTGCCACTCTACCATCGGTTTAGGTGCGAGATAGACGATATCTGCACCGAAGGCGTGTAGTGCCTGTAGGTCTATCAAAACCCTGTTCAAATGTGCACACGTTTTCAAGATTCAAAAGCAGGGCGAGCTCTCGCGATCGTAGCGATTGAGATCGTTCTCACTCGAAGGGAAGTAGCGGTTGAATGCGCGCTGAAATCGCGGCAGCAGCCTCACGGCCGACCTGTGAGCCTCCTCTGTCGGCTGAAAGTTTGAATTTGCGCGCTACAGTATGCCGGCGGACGCGGTACCCCCCCCCCCCCCCCCCCGTAAATGGAGCCTTTCGACGACTGCCCTGTTGCTAGCAGCGCGATACACGATGTGAGCCCAAATTTCGGTTGGTAATGCAGATGTACCGTACATTTGTATGCATACGTAGTGGCAAATCTCGATTACGGTACGTAAATGACGTTGCTGAATAAAATGCGTTCTTCGCCAACCCCCCCCCCCCCCCCTTCTAAACTGTCAAAACACCTGTTGAAAGGGGGAGGGGTGGGGGTGTGGGGGGGGGGGGTATGGTGAGCAACTATGAAACTAACAGTACACTACAGTAATACAGTACTAAACCCACCCGAATCAGCTGCACGCAGCTCTCCAGCATCGTGGTCACGTCCATCCTGAACCTCGTCGGGCTCCTATCGTACCTCCCCCTCCTGTGCTGCCACTTCAGAGCTCGAATGCACCAGGGTCTGACGCCCTTTGCCCTCAGGGCATTTAGGTAGGACACCCTGTACTTCTTGGGAATGGCTTCTGTTGGTTCGTTGTGGAAGTAGGAGGGTATGGCGGGAGCCCTGCGACTGTCCTCGTGCTGTAGGAACATGAGCAGACAGGCCACCTGTGGAGAAGACACAAAGAATTAATTGTTGCGTTTTGATTAATGTGGCGGATTGTTTTGTAGAGGAATTTTGAAGGGTTTGACGTCAGCTGTTACTCCCAGTTCCCCACTCCCCACTGTAATGCAACATGCGCTTCATAGATTTCCATTAATTTGCGACAGAGTTTGCATCCGATGGTCATTTTGCCAGTTCACACGCTCATAAATCATCGCCCGCTAGGCAGCGGACAGACTAGAGCCGAATCCGGTCTACTTTATGAGTACCTACTATGAAAGTGATGGAAGAGGCCGTGAAAGGAAGACGGCACTTCATCACACCAGCGCGTGGCGAAAGAAACAATGGGAAGAGAGGAAGGAGTGAAACGATCGATGACTTGAGGCATTCAGAGGGGCCATTGGCCCATCGGCGCATAAAGTGTGTGTTGGGTAGAGGGGGGGGGGGAGGGGGAGGGGGTACTACAACTATCCAAGCTGCTCACGACAGCGATTCTGGAGGCGCAAAATACGGCGGGCAATATATGGCGCGAACTCAACAGGTGCAGTACATGTACCTATGCCCACACACTACCTAAGATAGCCAAATTGTCCCCCTTCAACAAGCTGTTTTAAAAAAGTTGAGTTGTTTTATTAATACAGAGTGGTTTGTGAGTGTTTTAAAGTGGAAGAGTAAAAGAGTGGATACTTTTGTAAAGTATTTCGAAGCCTTTCCGATATGACGCGCGCCCGCCCGGAGTCCACTATTCATGCGCTACTTCTGACACGCTCCTTTCTGAGAGGTTCTTGCAGGGCAACATTGGGATCGCCCGGGATTAATTTTTTGAGCAAGACACACGAATTTCTGAGCGGTTGTTGCAAGGCAACATTGGGATCGCCCGGGATTAATTTTTTTAGCAGACAAAGTTGTTCGTAACACAAGGGTTTAAAAAAACAAAAGTTTTTCTTTAGGAATGACCGTTCAACAACTGCCTCCACGTAAGCTTTCAAACGGTCGAATGAATGCCGCTCTACAACGTAAGACGAGCAAGTTAGGGCCCATTTGCTGTTTGAACCTTTGGGTTACTGTAGCTCGCAATATTCGAACTTTTGAGTTTCGACCAAAAGGAGAACAAATGATCAGTGAGTCAAGAGCTATCCAGCAACTCAATATCGTCTCTCTACGACGCACGCTAAGCGAGTTAGAGCGATTTCTATGCTAAAAACGCGAGAATGTCGCTTTTCGTGGTGCGTGTTTGCGTAATTAACAAAATTTTTACGCCAAGTGAAAGAGCACGTCGAGACCTTTTAGTTCACCTATCGCACGCCGTTCTACGACGTAAGACGAGCGTGTTAGATCCGTTTTGCGTTTTGGACCTTCGGGTTACTGTAGCGCGCGCAATTCAAACTTTTGAATTTCGTCTTCTCTTAACGGAATTATCAGTGTACCGAAACCTATTCAAGGAACTCAAGATCGTCTCTCTATGACGAAAGACGAGCGAGTTAGATAAGTTTTGCGTTTTAAACCTTTGGGTTACTGTAGCTCCCGAAATTCAAACTTTTGAGTTTCGACCAATAGAAGAACAAATGATCAGTGAGTCGAGAGCTATCCAGCCAACCCAAGATCGTCTCCGTACGACGCACGCTGAGCGAGTTAGAGCGATTTCTGCGTTAAAAACGCGAGAATGTCGCTTTTCGTGTTGCGTGTTTGCGTAATTAAGAAAATTTGTAATGCCAAACGAAAGAGCACGTCGAGACCTTTTAGTTGAGCTATCGCACGCCGCTCTACGACGTAAGACGAACGAGTTAGAGCCGTTTTACGTTTTGACGTTCGGATTACTGTAGCGCGCGCAATTCAAACTTTTGAATTTCGAAGTCTCTTAGCAACATTACCAGTGAGTCGAGACCTATCCATAAAGCCCAAGATCTCCTTCCTACGACGTTCCAACGCCGAGATCTGAGAGCGTAACGAACGAACGCACGGACGGACGCACGGACGATAAGCTCTCGTAGGGGTTCGCCCGGCTGAGGCCGGGCGAAAAAATAGCGCTCGTGGTAAATTTGGGGGCGACGGCATTGGTGCCATTGAAATTTTCTCGTCGCGACGCTTCAAACGAACCCCTATTTGATATGGTTCTGATGTGTTTTGAATTTGTTAACAATTTGTCAGTATACTGAAACTCCCTTTCGCAGACAACATTTTTGCCCCCAGGGCATGCGTGGTAGGTCGGAGGGGGTCGGCGTGGTCACCGTTGGATTCTACGCGTCAAGGCGGTTCTGCTGATGCCAAATTTAATTAAGTTTAACTGACTAATTACCTAAATAACTAAAGGTTTCATCTCTACCGCGTATGCCTGTAGACGAGCACGTTGACATCGTAGTCCGTAGACGAGGAAGGGTCACTGGTATGCCACTTTTAGAGGTCACTGGTATGTCACTGACAGATCACTGGTAGCTTGGACTTATTGATTGTGCTTGAGCTTATTAGAGACACTCGCACAAACGAGTAGAACAATTTTGGGGGACGTATGCAAGGGCTCCTGAACGAGCGGGGGAACACATTAAGGCACGCACAAAACGAGTAGGACAATTTTGGGGCACGTATGCAGGGGCTCCTGTACGGGGGGGGGGGGGGCGCTTAGATTCTGCACAGTACGCGCACAACCGTGGGTGGGGACAACAATAGAAGGCGACTCGACGAGATGCTGATGGACGTTAGAGCGTGACGTGAAGAAGGAGGAGGAGGAGGAAAAGGAGACGGAGAAAACTTCACCCCCCGCCCGTGGGACAAAGAAACGCGCCGCGATTATTTTTGCGCCTGTAACTTTCGCTACACTTAATCGATTTTCACCAAATTTGGAATTTAATCTGTTTATGATAAAGTCCTTTAGTGTACCAAATTTTAACCAATTCCGTTCAGTACAGCCCGAGAAATAAATATCGTGACGATGGGAAAAGGCGCGCGCGGCCTGGATGGAACATATTATGGTCTGGCGCTGCCGCGCCAGCCATGATGTACGTCGGGCGATTCGAAAACGCCCAGCAGCAAACGCTTTAATTCCCCGAAGACCCCACAGAGGCGGCCGTCAATTCGGTATCGAATTTTTCGTCTCACCCTGTCGCAAAGACAAACTCGGGTGCGCGTCAATTTGTTATCTTCTGGCGCCGTTTCTGACGAATTGACGAATGGTCCGTCAAACTCGGACAAATGCGTTGATCCAGACAGATATGACAGCCAAGCATCGGCTTGAGCGTGACTACACTCATGGCAGAACGCGGCATACAGTATACACGGATACGGCACAGTGGTACACCAGACGTGCTTACGCAACAAAACTCGCGCCGAAATACTGCAACTGCGTCACTGCACGCATGTACATGACATACATTGTACCTGAAATACAGTAGACGACAGCGCCAAGTAAACGTTTGACATCGCAGCGTACTAGTTCCTCCCGTTCAAATTAGCACCAGAGCACCGCAACGTACATGAAGTACTACGCCTGACCCTGAAGTACGTGTACCGTATTCCTCTACTCATCCTGCGCGAAGCACAGAACATGCAAATCTCTACACATGTTGTAATAATGCAGATCGATGAAACAAAGGTGGTTTGCCCACGAGTAGAATGAAGCGTTCAATGAATGAAGAATGAAGCGTAGCGCATGCAATGCGCTGTATGCTGCTCCAAACGCCGCGCCTACACTACAGCACTGTTTGTGTGTGTTCTCCACCCTCGATGCTCACTGAGAAGCGTACCTAAGCGCTGCACTTCGATCGCCTTCGTTTCTTCGCTTTGGTGGTCTTTCCGCTTGGAACGCAGCTTGGCGAGAAGTAGCTGTTGAATCTCCGCTTCAACAGAGGGAGCAGCTTGACGGCCAGTTTGTGGGCCTGGTGGTCCGCCTAAATACACCAGAATGTCTCCCTTGTTGCGCGCGTTCGATCAAATTACACCACAATGCAGCCTACCCCAGTGAGGTTAATGCAGGTGGTGAGAATAGTCCTGACGTCCAAGTAGAACTCTCTCGGGCTCTTTTCGTAGACTTGCGTCTCAGTGAACCTGGCCAGAACATTCTTGAAGCAAAGGGGTCTGCTGGACAAGGCTGAAGTCCAGCCGTGGAACTGCCTCTCTCCCAGCTTTTCCAGGACTTCTTCCTGGGGAAAATACAGCTGCTGGACCACGCGTGGATAGCGCCGGTTGTCCTCGTGCAGAAGCTCCATCAAAAGAGCTCCCACCTGTGGTGGTAAGAAGATCAAATTGGTAATTGGCACAATACTGTAGGTAGGGATGTACAGGTAACACACAGAACCAATTATAGTGGCTGCTGCAACAAACTTGCATATTGCTTACTTGGCGTGTCTACTGCTCAAACTGAGGAACAGCAGACTTGTCTGCAATTTTCAGAGTTACCGAAAAACTGGGCACCTATCTGTAATGAAAGTGGTGAGCAGTGTTATTGAGTCAATATCTGTGACGAAAGTGAGCATGACGCAAAGGTTTGCAAGTTTGCATTTGACTGATCAAATAGGTTACTGATCAATTGTTCCACTGCTATACCATGAAACTACATCCGATACCTAGTCAATAGAATTGAACCACAACTGACCTATCACACTGTGAGTGAAGCTTAACAACCAGTGTTGTTGAAGAGTTAAAGGTGTTCCACACTTGAAGAAAGGCTGTTTTCATTACAAAGACTGCATAACAGTGCGTGCAGGCAGTAGAACTAACCTTCTCTCTAGCTGTTGCAATGTTGGTGACCTTAACTCTGCAAAAGCTGCACAGTAAGGCGTCTCTGGTAGAATTCCTACAAATTATGACACTACAAGTTGGCACAACAGTAAAAAATCATTCTGAGGATGGATTTACAGCTCTTCCACAGCGGGCAGATGGCAATACTTGTGGAAAACTAGAGGGCAGGACTCTGATCTGCAGGGAACTGTCTCTTCCATTTCACCTTTGAGGCAGACCTAGAATTTGATGGAGTTTGAAACGCTTTACACAATGTGTCGGTATTCACACTGTGGCTGTTCAGCTCCTCTTACATACATAGCAGCAGGTGTCTTGCAGGCAGCTTTTGAAGGCCTCTGCTGACGGGAACGTTCCTGAACGTTAACAGAACTCCATGCTTCGTAAGTTTCCTTCCATAATGTGGTGCTAACCGACCATAGCTACAATAATATTATCCTAGTCGCGTGTACGCATGGCAGAAATCTGTGAAGTAGACGAATCTTGAGTAAGCTTTTAGGATAGAACGTGGCGTGATCAAGAGGATTGCCTTCGTTTGGTTGGTTCGCCAGTTCCTCCCTCCGTCATCATGACTTCATAATTCTTGCATGTCCTGAGCATTGCTTCAATCAATTCGCTTCCACCTCCTTCTGCCTCGCCACAATACCATACTGCCTCGAGTGCTTTCACCACCGCTTGAGAATGTTGTCAAACTGCAGAGCAGTAAAGTTTATCGTCGCTGCTCAACCCTCCGCGGTACGCCAGACCTGTTTAATGTCATCTCTGCTTGCTTCTCACTCTTCTGTTATCATGATAAACCTGAGCGATGTCATCATCTCCTTCCCACTTCAACTAACCATGTTGATGATAGTGTCTCCTCCACTCACACTCAACCTTAGACCATCGATCATCACTGGTGAGCAGTGACACCAACATCTTATAATCATGCATGACAAAACCTGATTGGCATTACATCTACTTCTCCACCTTCTAGATTGAAAGTCAAGCTTGATCAGTGTCGCTTTCCCCTTTCAACGATCGGTTACTGTGAGTCGCGTCGGTATTTCGTTCACCCATTGAACACCTGAGCTTAACACTTATTGGTGCCTTCTCCATTTCTCAACTTTCGTGATCATGGATCAACCTGACCAATGTCAGTCAAATCCACTTCTCAACCTTCCTCGATCGATAAAACCTGATTGACGTCATTTAAAGAGGCATCTCCCCATATTGGCGAGCTCAAAACCTGTTTACAGGTTCAGTACCTACATACCTAGTGTGTTTCTTTGGTTTCGTGAGTTGCGTGACATTTCCTTGCTCGCTACTGTATAGGACCTATAGGAAGGCGTAACCAACACCCTCTGCAATTTACTGGACAAATCTCTGTCTCTGTACCTGTACTGGCAGTCGTCCAACTCGAATCCACTGTATTCTGCTCTCCAGTGGAGGAAGTTCCACTTGGAAACACTGGGCTTCTCTGCTGGTCGCCACTGGGCAAGTCTCCGCTGACTGGCTCGTTCAGGGATGAAGTCTCACCCATTGGATCGGCCGTGGGGATCACTGAACATGGCACAAGATGGGCGCATTTGACTGCGATTCAGCAGGAAATTGATAAGACGCTGAGGTTATTATGCCTGAAATGTACCAGTTTTGGCGATTGTGGCTAACTAACCCGAAAGTGGTGGGGCCATTCCATTGGCAATCGTCGAGTGGCCACTGGCAGCGATAGCTGGTGTAGAGTTGACGCCAGAGCTCCCTTGCAGGCAGGCTATGGCTCCAAGATGCTCTTCCAGCAGACTCTGAATCTTGTTCGCTTGGGCCAGTAGCATCCCCGGTGTGACATCGCCGCGCTCCAGTGACTCCTCAGGCTGAAACATGGAAATAACACTTGGGAACTGAAACTTCCTCCAACGCTCTTTCATAAAGTTCACCAACCTCCACGTTGAACGATGACATGCCGGAAAGAATCGCTCTTTGTTACTTCAAAGGTGTGAGCGTCGCGATCTCTAACTCTTGGCAGCTGTTGAGACTAACCTTCGTCTGCTGAATTGGGACCGAGCGGCAATCCATAAACTGCCAACCTATGTATATAACGTGCGCTGGCGCGAGCGCACACTGGAACCGAACGCGGCGCCAGAGACGCGCGAAGAAAGGGCCGACTATTGAGAGAACGCCCTATATTCTGCGCCCATCCATTCTACTGAGCGGATAGCGGAGCGGAGCACTTCATTGATATGCATTATACGGCCTGCAAATAGGTATCTCTGGAGCGGCAAAGGCGCCGCCAAAACGACGACAACAACAGCAATTGGGGGGGGGGGGGGGGGGGGGGGATAACGGAACTGGTACTCACTTCATCCTCCCTCCCACCCCGTCTCCCGGGTTGGGGGGGGGGGTGGGGGGACAAATCCATAGGGGTTAAGACCGGCTTCTAGCTAAACATACATGTAAATGCACTGAATTTGACACAACGTTTGTAAGCGGAGTGAACCGTATCTTTTCACCGTTGTGCGGTTGGTATACTCTATCGTTACCTACAACTTTCGGGAGGAAAGGCCGAGGCGCGACCTCCTCAACGGCGCTCGGCCCGATTTAATTTTTTTCGCAAAAAAAGTTCTGCGCAGACTGTCGAGCGTTCTGCGCAGACTGTTGCGTTGTACAGCGCACTGTTCTAGATTTGCCCTCCCCCCAACAAAGCACGGTTGACGCGTTTGGTGCGCTGCGTTCTTTGCGTGAATCCAGTTTGGCCTCCTTATCACCAGAAGGGTTTACCAACCGAGGCTCAGCCGTGCCACACTGTACCACTGCGCAAATGGTAGGTGAACCGGACTGTGATACAACTGGCTCGCTTCACCCAAGTCGGGGCTGACGTGACGGCCGCAGTTGTTGTGGACTCAATCGCACTTCACCCTTTATACAAATCTGGGTTGACTTCTGAGCTAGAAGACGGACAACTTTGCGGTCCGGTCGTTGTCCCGTACCGGACAGAATTGACGGTCCGTCTAGACCGGACCGGACCACTCGGACCAGTCTACATTATGTACATGACAATTCCAATCACCAAAGATGTACATACCCATATCTACATAGTTCTGTAATCCGACGGTGGATTGGTAGTACCTTGCGCAGTCTCTTATGGATTGTTCAAGGTAGAGACAGGCAAACAAACCTAGGTGCTACAGGCAAAACTCCGGTATCTGTATACTCAACCTTAGTTAAACAACATCATCGACGGCGACGACAACGACGACTACGACGACGACGACGACGACGACGACGGCGACGACGACGACGACGACAACGACCAAAACATGCGTGGTGCGCGCGCCCGATAATTGCTGGAATGCTAAGACGGCCTTACTCTTCTTGTCAAGCAAGTACGCACGTAATCTCGTCGCACCCTTCGCAAACGCGAGAGACTTCGTCGCGAACCGGCTTGGGTGATGGATGGCAGAGAAGCGAAACTGCGCGTAATGACTGTCAGTGCCATCTGGGCCTCGCGCACGAGTGTACCGCATCCAAAGACGGGGCAGCGGAGAGCGACCGCGGCTCTCCCTCTCTCTCCCTTTCTTTTGTGCGTCGTCGCATGACCCGCTCAGTTTTCCTCCATCCCCAACGCGAGTGTTTTGGCGAAACAAGCTGTGTGTGTAAAAAGTTCAACCTATACCTTGTGTCTGTCAAATTTTGGTGAACAGTATAGTGAACTTTGTGCACATCGTTAGCCGCATCTGGAGAAAGTGTGTTGAGAATGTGTACCTTAATGCCAAGTGCACCTATCCTCACGATACGGTTGTCTGTACAGCTGATCTGAAGCTCAGTGATATCGCCGCGTTCGCTATATGTTATCGGCATGATACGACGCCGTTTATCTGATGTTTCCTACCTGTGTGAAAACGTCACATCCAACAAAAAAATTTGCCAAAAATTTGGTGCGAGCGAATTCCTGTTTTCAGCGTACGCATTTCTGTTTCCGAGTGCACATTCATCAATAAACAGTTGTTCTGCCCATCAGACGGAAGTCTCGATTTTGAGATTGTCTTAAATTTTAATTCTAATTATCTCGAAATTGGAATTTATTAAAACTGTAAAACTATGTCACAAATTCTTATTGGCATACGGCCTTACCATTTCTGCGTTCAAATTCGTCAATAAAACAACGTTCTATTTTGTTGATTTATGAAATTTTGAAAAATGATCACGTATTTCTATTAAATTCCACATTTGCAAAAAAATTCTCTTGCATTACAAATTATCCGCAGTCTATACTCTTTCCATTTCCAAAGAAATTTCGCCGCTATATCATCAGGTGAAAAAGTCGATTTTCGACATTTTCATATTTTGATTGAAAATATCTCGAAATTGCAATTTCTAAAAACTTCAAAACTATGTCACGAATTCTTATCGGCATACGACCTTTCCATTTCTGCATTCAAATTCGTCATTAAATGACTTTGTGTTTTAGTCAATTTATGCAATTTTGACAAATAATCGCGTATTTCTATTAAATTCCACATCTACAAAAAATTCCTTTTGTGTTACAAATTATCCGCTGTCCATACTCCTTCCATTTCTGAAGAAATTTCGCGACTAGCGCATCAGACGAAAAAGTCGATTTTCGACATTTTCGAATTCTAATTGCGAATATCTCGAAAATGCGAAATTAGCAACAGAAACGGACATCGGATCCGTACTCAGTGACCTTGACTCTACTTGACCACATGTGTCACATACTTTACTTTGGTGCCACGAACAGACACACAGACACACAGACACACAGACACACATCGTCAACCGTATATATATGTCACAGGCGATGGCCGTCTTCAGGCGATAGCCGTCTAGACGGCTGTCGCCTGGTCGATCAGGCCGCGGCCGTCTAGACGGCAATCGCCTGATGCGTCAGGCCGCGGCCGTCTAGACGGCAATCGCCTGATGCGTCAGGCGATGGCTGTCTTTTCTTTCTCTGTATTAGTTTCGGACACAGTATATTCCTTCCAGTTCAGGCTATGCTTAGGCTCGCCCTGCGCCCACAGTTCACAAGAGTCAGTCGGCGTCGCAGTCTGGCGGGTCGAAGCTTAGGCTTAACGCGACCGGTGACCGATTTCAGGGCGCGCGAAGCGCGCCCTGAAGTTGGTGGTCGCGCTAAGCCTCAGATGAGACCCGCCAGGCGCGATGCCGACCGAGTTTTAGTGCAAGCTGTAAGTGGAATAAACACTCCTCCATTTACTTCACCTCCTGCTCAGGCCTGCTGTGCCCCTTCGCTGCTAGCGCTGGCGACAGCTTTCATTTTGACGACGGCTGTTGACTGGTCCATCAGGCGATAGCCGTCTTTTCGAGCAGAAGACGGCCATCGCCTGACGCACCAGGCGATGGCCGTCTTTTCCCCTAGAAGACGGTCGCGGCCTGATCGACCAGGCGATAGCCGTCTAGACGGCTATCGCCTGAAGACGGCTACTGACTGCAACATATACACCTCGCCGCGCTGAGGCGCGGCGAAAAAACGGAGCGCTGACTGACGCACTTTGGCGCTTTTGTGCCTTCGACGATCTACAGTGCGGACCATCTTCAAATACCAAGCAATACGTGCGTACTCATGCAGGACAGGAAGATGCAGCCCGCATTCGACGCGTCCAACAAGCGTTACAAGGGCTGTTTCGGCCAAATCGAGGCAAAGGTGGGCTTGACCGTATTACCTTGTTTAAAAAGTGCCCACCCACTCGAATAAGTATCCCCTATTGGAGGTGCAGAAATAAGTGGCCCCCTCGAATAAGTGGTCCCACGCTCCCAGTTAAAGAAGAAGTATTGTCAAAGATGTACCTACCAAATGACTGAACTCGCTGATATGTAGGTCGATCATTATTAGGTATTATATTACACGTCTTGTGGACTCACTCAAAACACTCGCCGCTTGTGAAGTTCGAAACAATTCCGAAAACAGCTAACCACACAGCGATTTATTAGAAGCCAAAGTCTTCTTCGAAACCATAAGTTCTCTTTCAAATAGGCGACCCTTCGATTAAGTCCCCCCCCCCCTCCACGTTAGGACGCTTGGAAATAAGCGGCCCCGGACACTTGTTCGAGGTAATACGGTAACTGATAACTGTAGAGTTGCGCAGTGATCGGCGACAAAATCGATAAGGGCAGTGTTGGCGTTGCAGACTGGCGTCATTATTATCACCACTCTTCACTTCCTATTCGTGGCCGCATTGGTGAGACAGGCGGCAATGTCGATGACTACAACCCCGTCGATTCCACGCGAACGCGACTACGATCCGCTCCGGCCTTACGACGCCATAAAGTGACGATTTTGTAACCGTCCCAATTGCAAAACAATTTCCGCTAGCCAAGCTTCCGAGTTGATGACTTTGACCTCGCTTCGAAACAGTGCCGGAATTCGAATTTGAAAGTGCCAAATTGAGCCCGAGTTGAAATTTAAAACCAAAATTGGGCCGTCTTGTTTTGAAATCATAGTTGGGGCAAAATTGAAATGTAAAGCCAAAATTGAGCCAAAATTGAAATTGGAACCCTAAATTAAGCCAAATTTAAGTTTGAAACCAAAATTGAGCCAAATTTCAATTTTTAAACCAAAATTGCATCGAAACTGAAATTTGAAACCAAAATTAAGCCGAAATTGAAATTCAGAACGAAAATTGGGCCGAAATTAAAATTTTAAACCAAAATTGACCCAGAATTGAAATTTGAAGTCGAAATAGAAAATCGAAACCAAAATAATTGAAATTCGAAATCAAAGTCTTCAGGAGGGCGCAAGAGCGGAGAGAGCTGCGGGACTATGGGCGAGCTTCCACCGTCGCGACGCTGCTGGTGGCCGCTCCGATTATAGCCGTTCACATCGCCGTCATCCTTTGCAACCTTCTCGCCCTGAAGACGGAGAGACGAGCCTTTCTGCTGCCTGCCATGGCCCTCTTTGTAGGCGGTGTGGTGTGGTGTGGTACGGTATACAGTTGGCAATATTTTGGTATACAAAGTGGTTTTGTATATTTTTTTTGTATATTTCTTTGTATATTTTTTTGTATATATGTGACCGGGAGAACCCGTCTTCAGTGAAAACTCGGATATCCGGGTTTGCACTGAGTTGGTTAGTCAAAACCCGGATATCCGGGTTTTCACTGAGTTGGTTAGTGAAAACCCGGATATCCGGGTTTTCACTGGATCCGGGTAGTCACGGTAACATAATATATACATATACATATACAAAATACAAAGTTTTTGAAATATACATATACATAT
>JASAMZ010007924.1:2500-5000 GCA_030248115.1 Linhomoeus sp. GSCO2_2 | reverse complement strand
TTCTGAGCATGTGTCCCCAGGAGCTTTGCTGGCGCAGGCAAATACAATTGAGCGGCTGCTGCTGCAGGAGCTACACAACGAGACGAGGAAATATGGCAGTGGTTTCCGCTTGCCGACGTCTGGTGGGACTTCGTTTGATAGTGGGAGAGACGATGTTCAGTTTCTGATTTCACGTGGACAGCTGTCGCTCCTTCAGGTGTGTTCTTGGCTTCAACTCACCAGCGGCCGTGCGCCAGCCTGTCGGCGTTTGAGGCGTCAGAAAGGGACATAATCGATCATGACAAGAGTAGCGGTTCACCTGAAGTCATTACGAATGGAGAACCTCCAATCGCCAGCAGATCTTTTGAAGAGGCGGGCCCTTCCAGTATCTTTCCACTATCGAGCCACCAGCAAGATGACGACGTAGTGATAATAGGGGAGGTTGTCTCAAAGGAGAGGCGCATGCTTCAAGTGGAGAAGGTGGAAGTGTGTCAGGATGAAAGGCGAAGTCGTCTCAATGGCGACTTTTCCCATGACAGCATCAGTGCTCAAAGCAGCCTTGAGAAGAGCATTGGAGGTTTGGGTGGCATTGAAGGGGAGGTGGACAATGGACAATGGACTGACTGCCATGAAACCACAAGTGCCAGCTCTGAAACCGCCATTGGCAACCCCACTGGCGCTGTGACCAGATGTGAGACTGCAGAGAGCTCGCGTGAAACCAGCACACCTGACATCTGCGGCAGCAGTAGCAGTGGTGAAGTGACAAAGCCATCCTCAGAGTGGCTGTCAGTGGAGCAGTGTCAGAAGGCTCTGGCAAGGATTGCCACGCCACAGAAGAGACAAAATGTCCTAACTGTGGATCAGTGCGAAGTGCCTATCAAGAGAAGACGAGAAACGAGACAGCTGTGTCCAAGAGCCAACAAAGTCATCCAAGACACCCAATGCTATGTAAGCAACTATAAGCAGAATTCATTTACAGTAGTGCGCGGAAGCTCATTAAGATTGTTTTCGCCGCCCACTTCAGGTGTGCATGAAGGAAACGGGGCGCCGTACCATTGCTTGCAGCTCGGAGAATTGTCCACTGATCTTCCACCGCAAATGTCACCTGCCAAGGATTCCAAAGACGTAAAGTCACACAACTTGAGTTTGGTGATCAATGGCATGGAATTTTCACCAAGTCAGTAGCAATGTTACAGCATCTATCAGGAGCGCAACTTCTTCTGCAGTCTCTGTCGAGCCAAGGAGCCAGACGAGGGCACAGTTTCTGAGAAGGTTGAACTATTTAATTTGACTCCTTGCAACAGTTTTGAAACACCAATGATTGGCAAGATGGTTGTCTGTCTCCACAGGTGGGAGCTCTGCTCATGGAGCTAATCCACAGGGACAACAGGGGTGCGCCCACCCACCCTCCTCAGTTCTACCACCCCGCAACCAGGTGCATGTCCCCAGAGAGCGAACGGGAGTACTTGACATCACTGGAGGCCATGGGCTCAGAGCCAGTGTGTACCAGTGACCTGCTGAGGCGCTTCAAGAGGGGAAAGTACGACGACGACCCGCTAAGATTCGACTCTGAAGTCAGAATGATGTTGACCAACTGCATCAACTTAGTTGAGGTAAAGAGCTATAAACGAAGTGATAATTGGAGACATTCTGGTGCATTTTGCGTTTTATTTCAGAGAAGCCACCCGGCCTGCGCTTTCGCGGTGAAACTGCTGCCAGAGTATCAGAGGAGGTACGTCGAATACTTCTCTGCGGCGCACGTTGCGTCGTCGTCTTTTGAAGGCGAATCGACAACTGACGCATTATGTAGCGGCGGATTTGTGGGTGCCAGCGCTTTTGAGTAGTCTGTGTACACAGTTCTTTTAGCGTACTATTGAGATTGTGTGCACTTGGGTGGCAGAAGCGATCGGAGACTTCTAGAGCTACTTGGTACTGTCACGTTTTCTGCCTGTCGGCTGTACATTCTTTGCTTGTGTTGTGATCTTGGTGTACTAACCGCAAATCACACCCCTAGCTGCCTGAGACGTTCGTGGTAATGTTAGCAACCGTTGGTCGTAAAAGAGTAGGTAAAATAATTGCACTGTCGTTAAGCTTTCACACTAAGCGAGACACGTGGAGGGAGGTAATATGATGTCCTCAACTGATCGTCCCCTACCTCTTTGCCCCCCCCCCATTCTCGCCATTCTCCCCCAACAGGGCAATTTGCCACTTAGGTAGGTACATCCATCACAGTGGTGTTGTAATGGCACTCTGTCAAAAGACGGCCGGCCGGGAGATCGTCAAGTGCCAGCGTCTGGTTTTGCCTTTGCTTGATCACTGTAGCGCAACATCTGTGTTTAGTGGACACGACTCTCTTCACTCCCTCTACTTGTTGCAGTCTGGGCGCTAGAGCGCCGACAGGACGTTCTAATCCGCCACCCCCCCCCCCCCTCTCCATCCATCATCTCGCGTTCTCCCACCCCCCCCCCCTCCTCATCCTACCCACCCACCAATCCAATGAGGGAATGCCTTCACTTCACCC
>JASAMZ010007923.1:0-14727 GCA_030248115.1 Linhomoeus sp. GSCO2_2 | reverse complement strand
TGCGAAATATCGTCAATTAACCTTTGATTGTATACACAACCAATCTTCATATTTGCGACGTGAGTGCAAGAGCTTATCAAACCTGATGGGAACAAGCCAATGACGAGTCAACAAACTTTGCTGATCAACGAATAGGTAGAGGATTTTGACTTGACAGTTGGTGATTTGACTCAAATTGGTAGTTTCTTTTGGTTGTTGATGTGTTTATGTTTGTGCGAACTGCGAAGGCGCTCTAATAGACAGAACTTATTGACTCATACGCTTTCGTCGTCACATGATCGCTGTTCTTTCGGACAGTGTAATAGACGCTGCACAAGCGCTATTAGAAGTCGCGCGCGAAAACGCTCGCCTCAGACTCTTCAGTCGTTGTTGTCAACACAACACTTGTTACTGCGCACAGAATACGTTGTTTTCCGAGACAAAATGAAGTGTAATTCATTCTGCATTGGTGTGGCTGTGATTTTGGTTGGTTTTCAAAGTGCGGAAGCCGCCCCACCGGGAAGGTTTGCCAATCTTTCGTCTGCCAGCAATTTCACCGGGCTTTTCGTCCTTCTGCCTCCACAGGCGGTGGGTGGGTACAGTCAGGGAATTTTAAGGATTCTAAAGTGTTAACAAAATATGGTAACTGACTCGTTTCGGTCTAAGAAATGCGTTTGGACTACGTCGGCATTAACTTCACGAAAGCACATGAAATGTACAGGGTACATGAAAATGTACACTGAACATAAACGTGTACACTGTTTTAGAGTAGGTATCACTGCAATTATTGGAAACGTAACATTAGTACATACATGGCATGGATAAGAATATTCGCTGCCAATAAGTCTACTATGCACAGCATTCACACATTATGTGTGCATTGGGCCAAGACGAGTCAATTGTGTTTACTGCAAAGAGGAGCAATAAGCCCGTCTTCCTCGAATAAGCCCCCCCCCCCCCCCTACTTCGAAGAGGGCCCCTCCACCGCGAGTGAGGTTATTAAACCACTAAAAAGCCCCGGGGGGATTATTTTTTCAACCCCCCCGGGGGGGGGGGGGGGTACTATTGGAGGGGGGGGGGGGGCTTATTCGAAGGGGGGGGGGGGCTTAATATTTCGACCCCTCTTCCAGAGACCCAAGATACACAAAATGTACGTATGCCATACAGAATACATCTTCCAGGCACTGAATATCTTTAACATAGCATGTACTAAGGGTATATTTACTACATATAGTAGTTGTAGCAGTACTATAGTACAGTATACACGCATACAGTATGCCTTACAGTACACATACATGTAATATAGTACATAAGGTAGGGGGTACTATTGGAGGGGGGGGGGCTTATTTTTTCGCCGCGCCCCAGCGCGGCGAGTATATATGTCACAGGCCGTGGCCGTCTTCAGGCCATCGCCGTCTAGACGGCTTTGGCCTGGTCGATCAGGCCATGGCCGTCTTTTCGAGCAGAAGACGGCCATGGCCTGATGCGTCAGGCCGCAGCCGTCTTTTCTTTTCTCTGTTAGTTTCCGACATAGTATATTCCTACCAGTTCAGGCTATGCTTAGGCTCGCCCTGCGCCCACAGTGCACAAGAGTCAGTCGGCGTCGCAGTCTGGCGGGTCGAAACTTAGGCTTAACGCGACCGGTGACCGACTTCAGGGCGCGCGGAGCGCGCCCGGAAGTTGGTGGTCGCGCTAAGCCTCAGTTGAGACCCGCCAGGCGCGATGCCGACCGAGTTTTAGTGCAAACTGTGAGTGGAGTGAACACTCCTCCATCTACTTCACCTCCTGCTCAGGCCGGCTGTGCCCCTCCCCTGCTATAGCGCTTGCGACTGCCGACACTTTGAAGACGGCTACAGCCTGGTCCATCAGGCCATGGCCGTCTTTTCGAGCAGAAGACGGCCATGGCCTGATGCGTCAGGCCGCAGCCGTCTAGACGGCCACGGCCTGATCGACCAGGCCAAAGCCGTCTAGACGGCGATGGCCTGAAGACGGCCATGGCCTGCAACATATATACGGACGCTATTGTCTGTTCGTGGTTCTGTCTGTCTGTGTCACAAAACTAGACATGACGGTTAGTGCCACCCAATGGAGTCGAATGCGCTGAGTAACGTGCCGTTGTCCGTTTCTGTTGCTAATTTCGCTATTTCGAGATATTTACAATTAAAATACGAAAATGTCAAAAATGACACTTTTATTCACAAGTCGTATCGGCAAAGTTTTTGCTGAAATAGAAAGGGCCTAAGACGCGATGAATTTGTGACATGGTTTCGAATTTTATAATTAACGAAATTAGTAATATTTTCAAGGATTTTGTCAAAATTCCCAAATTTCGACAATTTCAAACAGCTTATATTTCAAAACTTCTTTGCACGGATGTGTCGAGCATAGTCTGCCAAGTATTTAGCAAATAGTTTCAGAGATTATAATTAACAAAATTAGGGATATTTTCAAGGGTTTTGTCAAAATTCCCAAATTAAGACAATTTCAAACGGCATAAATTTTAAAACTTCTTTGCACCGATGTATCGAGCATAGTCTGCCAAGTATTTAGCAAATAGTTTTAAATTTTATAATTAACGATATTAGGGATATTTTCAAGGGTTTTGTCAAAATTCCGAAATTTCGACAATTTCAAACGGCATAAATTTCAAAACTTCTTTGCACCGATGTATCGAGCATACTCTGCCAAGTATTTAGCAAATAGTTTCAAATTTTATAATTAACGATATTAGGGATATTTTCAAGGGTTTTGTCAAAATTCCCAAATTTCGACAATTTCAAACGGCATAAATTTCAAAACTTTTTTGGACCGATGTATCGAGCATACTCTGCCAAGTATTTAGCAAATAGTTTCAAATTTTATAATTAACGAAATTAGGGATATTTTCAAGGGTTTTGTCAAAACTCCCAAATTTCGACAATTTCAAACAATTTAAATTTGACAATATCTTTGCGTTGATGTATTGGGCATAGTATGTCAAGTATTTAGCAAATAGTTTCTGATTTTATAATTAACGAAATTAGGGATATATTCAAGGGTACTGTCGAAAATCATAAATTTCGACAATTTCAAACAGCTTAAATTTCAAAACTTTTTTGCACGGATGTATCGAGCACAGTCTGCCAAGTATTTAGCAAGTCGTTTCAGATTTTGGAATTCAAGAAATTAGGGATATTTTTAAGGTTTTGTCTAATATGGCAAATTTCGACATTTTCAAATGGCTTGTACTTAGCAAGGTTTCTCCATGGACGTGTCTGGCTCCGGCAACGTTTTCTATCTAAAACTGAATGCGGCAATTGCGTTCACTGTGCGGTCCTGCAATCTACAGCAACGGTACCGTACCCGTCCGCATTTGTGACCCAAAAGAAAAGGGCGTCGTCCCATTTAGACCCTCTTCATTCCAAAGTGAACCTGCGGCGAACATTCCTGATCCATTTATGGATCAGTACCCACCAATGCGCCATAAAAAAAAAATAAATATTTATATTGAAAAAATAAAAAAGAGAAATTAATTAATATATTTATAGTTTATTTTTTTAATGAATATGTAATAAAATGGATATATAAAAAATTTTTTAAAAAAAAAAAAATAACATATTATAATTATAAGGAAATTATTTATTAGAATAAGAAGAATAATTTATATTAAAAAATAAACTTATAAAATCAATTAATACAAAAAAAAATTAAAATTAATTTAAAAATAAAAATTAATTTAATTATAAAATATAATAATACTCTTTTTACAACACTAAAACAACCATCTCCTCCTAATTAAGGTCTCCGACTCTATGTCTCTCAGTTGTGTGTGTTTGTACAGCTCTCACAAATGGCACTATACGATTATCACGCCCCCAGCCAACCACTCGGAAACATACTTTGTAACCCCTCACAGTGTCGTCAGATCTTCATTTCCGCCGTGTGGTCTGTCAGACTATCCGAAAGGCATCGAATGCCCAAATATGGCACAATCTTTATTTGGAAACTCGAGGTAACCGCGGCGAAACTCCCCAAAGAAATTCTCAACTTTCTATACAGACACACTATGTAGTATACTCCTCAAATCCACGAAACCCCCTGCAATGCCAAACAACCATCAGCGGGTACCCAGTTTTTACTCAACGCTTGTTTAAACCTCCCTCGCGAGGGGGGGGGGGGGGGTACTATTGGGGGGGGGGGGGGGCTTATTAGAGTATTTACGGTAGATACAACAGTATTCACGCCAAGCAAGTGAAACTGAATCCATGATCGAACCAAGGCGCTATTGCCGCTCTGCACCATTCACAGATCGAACAACGTCGGCTGTACGCCAGGGTATTCGGGGCTTCGCTGGGACGAAAGCTGGTCGAATCGACGCCATTCAAACTGTCAACAGAACGAGTCAATGAATTGCTACAAAAGTACGATGGCCCAAAGAAGGTTGCAAGTGCCATTGGGGCATTGGAAGAGCCTTCGAAAGGCGTGGAAGTTCCCGAAGAACACCCTGTACCCAGGCCATTCCCCCCGGAAGTTCTCGAAATGGTTGAGCCGCCGGTGGGTTTTAATGTGAAAAGTTTTACAGCCAAATTTGTTGAAAGTGGAGCAATAAGTAGCCTCTAGGGCCACTAACGAGTAGTACCATAAATTTCACTTTCGATATAATAACAACGATGTAGCCATGCACAAAGGAACACAATATGGGCAATACAAGGAATGATCTTATCATTGGGTGTGAATCGCTGCAAAGGCACTTTCTACGTTCGTCAAAACTTCGCACCACGGTGAATCAGAATCTAATTGCAGTTGTCGTCACACAGCTATGCATTTGATTTGATTTTTTGATTTATTTTCTTATAAATTTTGTTAATTTAATTTCAAGTTTATTTCAAACCTAGGTTGGCTGCACTGGTGACGGCGTCTGCCCTTTTCCAGCGCCGAAGCCGTACGAAATTCAGCGTTTGGCGGCGGTCAAACAGATGTCTTTCAAGTCAGAAATTCTGAAGAGAAATGAGGAGCCTTTTGGAGTGTGCAAATGCCCAGCGACTGTGCCCAGAAGCGATGGGACTACTGAAGAAACCGAGAGGTTACCGCGCGGTTAAAATATGCTGCTACCTATGGCAGAATACAATATGTCGAGAACATACTTATGCACAGTTTGGTGTGCCCAAAACCCTACAATAATGCACAACGTTCCTTGATGAGTGCCCTAAGAAAATAACACCGGCAAACTGATACGCCATAAGCTACGAAAGGGTTTGGAGTCCACTGACTACAACAGGTTAACAGTTCGCATTAATAATGATTGGCAGCAAATTGACAATTGAGTGAAGTACATATAAGTTGAGAACCTGATACGCCAATTGGGCCCAAAGATTGTGTGATGGAAAGCGGTCGATTCGCACTTGCTAACGAATTTCTTCAGGTCAAATTAAATAAGTCAAGTCCGCGTCACGAAATACAAAATCTGTCAGTTCAGAAGATGAACTGCCACATTTTACAGTGTCACTTCATTCCAGCGAACCTCCACCAACGATGGGTGAGCTCGTGGAGGCCAGAAGCGCCGTGGAACGCCGTCTGGAGAAGACCCAGCAAGCCAAGAAGCTTCTCCTGCAAGTGCAGGGCATGGATGAGTTTCAGGTGTCTCTCAGCCATAAATGAGATCATGGCCATACGTGTAACAGGGGGGTATGGGGGGGGTGGGGGGCCGAAAGTGTACCCCTCCCCTCCCCCCCATGCCCACCCCCAGGTACCCCCCTCCCCAGGAGCCCAGGTCCTCAAAAGACCCCCTTAGAATTTAAAAAATTTTCCCCTGCGGCGCTTGACAAGCTGTTTTAAAAAAGTTGAGTTGTTTTATTAATACAGAGTGGTTTGTGAGTGTTTTAAAGTGGAAGAGTAAAAGAGTGGATACTGTTGTGAAGTATTTCGAAGCCTTTCCGATATGACGCGCGCCCGGCCGCAGTCCACTATTCATGCGCTACTTCTGACACGCTCCTTTCTGAGAGGTTCTTACAGGGCAACATTGGGATCGCCCGGGATTAATTTTTTCGCCGCGCCTCAGCGCGGCGATGTGTATATATACAGATGACGATGTGTAGTCCGCGAACTTTTTTGTCCTGCCGAAGTAAAACACGTGACAGATGGCGTCAGGTAGAGTCGATGTCGCCGATTACGGATCCGATGAGATTTGATGTTGCTAATTTCAGAATGAGTGTGGGTGTAACGTTTGAAGTTTGAAATTTTTCGACAAATTATCTCTATTTGCAATGTTACGGTGCTTACGGGGCATATCACGTGCTAAAGCACCGTAGTCTGCTGAATAGACGCCAACTGAGAGTATAAGAGCGCCGTTTTGAGAAACGCTGCGATGCGACAGCATGGCGTAGGCGGGAAAGCCGCCGGATCGCGCGCAAAAACGTGCGAGCCGACCGAGGTTCGATCCTCGGCGACCCTTTTGCTTTTTTTGCTGCGCTTTATTCTGGTTTTGTCATTTACGTTTTGACGCCGAATAGACAAACCACCATCGGCGTAGCGCCTTCTGGTTTCTCCACGTCAGCAAAATTGTTTACATAACCTTAAATCTCTGTGTTCAATGCTACCGGTAGCGAGTTTCGTTGAAGACTATACCTACCCACCCGCTTCACGGTCGGACCCCTGGGACCCACTTGGAAAAACTTTAGCTGGAAATTCGTGATGAAGCACATAAGTGAATGTAGGCCAACACTTTCGGAAGTGCCAGGCTGTGTTGACTCACAGGAAGTGTAAAATCTAAAATGCCTCAGTTGGTGCTTCTTGCTGTGCCGGTTGCAGAACTGCAACATAGAATTGCCATCTATCCATCTCTCACACTTATATGCAGTAGTGTCTGTTCTGTACAGAGGACCCAACACATTTTGCGACACATGAAAGGAGGCGTGAGGTGACACAGCACGTAAACAGCATAAGAAATGATGAACGACTTGTCACAATAGAATCGAGACATGAAGCATTGCAAGAAGGCACCTTTCACCTTTCAGGGATTCGAACCCTCGAGTTTGGCATGGTTACCACCGAACCATTCTCCCAGCAAAGACAAATGCAGAGTAGTCCCTTATATTGGTCGTTTTCAATCCTATATACTATGGCGCCTAGAGTCTGTCCGTGTGTTTGTGTGTTTGTTTGTCTGTCAGCGCCATAACTCTAGACACAGTTGTCGGTTCGCGATGATCTATACCTTAAACTGACCGTCATAACACGTAGTTTTGCATCTTTGCTTTTAGAACTTTGACCGATGACTAAATTCCATTTTATTTCGCAAATATCGACTGCACCAGTACATTCTGACCACAGAAGGCACCACACGATGTAATTGACGTTTGATTTCGCGACAAAAGTGCTTTACAGTGTCACCATTCATGACAGAGTTGTCGTTGTGAGACTCCAAAGTGTATTCGCAGGCACTGTATGCACTGGCAGGGGCATAGCATCAAACTGCTTTGGACCGATGTCAAATGTCTTTAGATCTATCTGAAATCTCCTACGGGCTAAGCCCAAATGTCTACGGGCTAAACACAAGTGTCTATTGTGTATTTACAGGCACAGGAGCTGGCGCGAGCCTAAATGTAGGCACTGGCAGGGGCACAGTGTCAAATGGCTTGAGATCTATGTGAAATGTTCTTTTGGCTAAACCCAAAGTCTACAGGCTAATCCCAAGCGTCAATTGTGTATTTGCAGTCATGGGGGCTGGTGCGATCCTAAATGTAGGCACTGGCAGGGGCACAGTGTCGAATGGCTTGAGACCTATCTGAAATGTCCAATGGGCTACACCCACATGACTATGGGCTAAACCCAAGTGGCTATTGTGTATTTACAGGCATGGGAGCTGGCAAGATCCTAAACATAGGCACTGCCAATGGCACAGCATCTAACGACCTGAGATCTAACTGTACTGTCCTGCAGTGCACTGAATTCGATGATTGCGTTATCTCCTTCATGCTCTGCAGATTACCCATACACTATTGACCATAGAGATTCTCCTACGGGCTAAAGGCTCTAGTCCTATATACTATGGCGCCTAAGTCTGTCCATCTGTTTGTGGGTGTGTCTTTCCGATAACTCTAGACACAGTTGTCGGTTCGCGATGATCTATAGCTTAAACTGACCGCTATACACTGTAGTTTTGCACCTCCTATCTGAGAACTTTTGCCGATGACTAAATTCCACAATATTTCGCAAACATCGACTGCATCAGTACATTCTGAGCACAGAAGGCACCACACGCTGTGGTTGATGTTTGATTTCGCGCCAAACGCTCTTTACAGTGTCACCGTGTCGTGTGGTTGTCGTGGTGAGAATCTAAAGTGTATTCGCAGGCACTGTGTGCACTGGCAGGGGCGCAGCATCAAACTGCTTTGGATCGATGTCAAATGTCTTTAGATCTATCTGAAATGTCCTACGGGCTAAACCCAAATTTCTAATGGCTAATCCCCAGTGTCTATTGTGTATTTACAGGCACGGGAGCTGGCGTGAGTCTAAATGTAGGCACTGGCAGGGGCACAGTGTCGAATGGCTTGAGATCTATGTGAAACGTCCTATTGGCTAAACCCAAATGTCTACAGGCTAATCCCAAGTGTCAATTGTGTATTTACAGGCATGTGGGCTGGTGCGATCCTAAACATATGCACTGGCAGGGGCACAGGGTCGAATGGCTTGAGACCTATCTGAAAAGTCCTATGGGCTAAATCCAAGTGACTACGGGCTAAACCCAAGTGGCTATTGTGTATTTACAGGCATGGGAGCTGGTGCGATCCTAAATACAGCCACTGGCAGGGGCAAAGTGTCAAGTGACTTGAGATCAAACTGTTATGTCCTGCAGTGCACTGAATTCAATGATTGCATTATCTCCTTCATGCTCTGTAGATTATTCATGGGCTATTGACCATAGAGATTCTCCTACGGGCTAGAGGCTCTAGTCCTATATACTAAGCGGCAAAGGGTCTGTCTGTCTGTGTGTGTGTCTGTTTGTCCAGCCATTTTCTCTTGACACAGGCAACGGATCCTGGAGATCTATAGCTTAAACTGACCGTCATGGGCTGGAAGGAATCCCCTCCTATTTTAAAACTTTTGCAAATTACTAAATTCCACAAAATTCATGAAAATATCAACTGCACAGTACATTCTGAGCACTAAAGAGTGCCTACTGGTCATTTTCGTGGAAATTTCGCACTGTCGTGTCACCAATCACTACTAAGGTGTCTCTGTGAGACTCTGACGTGTATTCAGAGGCACAGGAACAGGTTCGATGATAAATGCAGGCACTGGCAAGGGCGCAGTGTCAAGAGACTTTTGATCTATCTGAAACCTCTTATGGGCAAAACACAAACACCTATATGCAAAGTTCAGTGTAATCAAAGGCACGGGAGCGGGCGCAATGGTAAATGCAGGCACTGGCAGGGGCACAGTGTCAGAAGACATTAGATCTATCTGAAATCTCCTATGGGCTAAAATGCAAGCATCCATGTTTTAGCTTCAGTGTATTCTGAGGCATGGGAGCTGGTGCAACCCTAAAAGCAGGCACTGACAGAGGCACAGTGTCAAATGACTTTAGATCTATCAGAATCTCCTATGGACTGTTGTGAGCATTGGCTGTGAACCATAGGTCAATACATGTTGTGAGCAGTGGCTGATTTCCATGGGTCGATACAAATGGCTCTGTTTCCATAGGTGTTCAGCTATAGATATACAGTATCACCTATGGGCTAAAGGCACTAGTCCTATATACTAAGCGGCATAGAGTCTGTCCGTGTGTGTGTCTGTTTGCCCGGCCATTTTCTCCTGACACAGTAGACGGATCCTGGAGATCTATAGCTTAAACTGACCGTCGTTGGCTGGAAGGAATCCCCTCCTATTTTAAAACTTTTGCAAATTACTAAATTCCACAAAATTCACAAAAATATCAACTGCACAGTACATTCTAAGCACTAAAGAGTGCCTACTGGTCATTTTCATGGAAATTTCGCACTGTCGTCTCACCATTCACTCCAGAGCTGTCGCTGTGAGACTCCTACAGGTATTTGGAGGCACGGGAACAGGTGCAAAGGTAAATGCAGGCACTGGCACGGGCACAGTGTCAGAATACATTAGCTCTATCTGATATTTCCTAAGGGCTAAACACAAGCATCCATGTGTTAGCTTCAGTGTATTCAGAGGCACGATAACAGGTTTGATGATAAATGCAGGCACTGGCAAGGGTGCAGTGTCAAGAGACTTTTGATCTATCTGAATCCCCCTATGGGCTAAACACAAACACCTTACCTATATGCAAAGCTCAGACACATGGGAGTGGGCGCAATGGTAAATGCAGGCACTGGCAGGGGCACAGTGCCAGAAGACATTAGATCTATCTGAAATCTCCTATGGGCTAAATGCAAGCTTCCATGTGTTAGCTTCAGTGTATTCTGAGACATGGGAGCTGGTGCAACCCTAAAAGCAGGCACTGATAGAGGCGCAGCATCAAATGACTGTAGATCTATCAAATTCTCCTATGGGCTGTTGTTAGCATTGGCCATGAACCATAGCCCAATACATGTTGTGAGCAGTGGCTGATTTCCATGGCTCGATACAAATGGCTCTGTTTCCATAGGTGTTCAGCTATAGATATACAGTATCACCTATGGGCTAAAGGCACTAGTCGTGTATACTATCGTACAGTTGCAATTTCACTCAGCATCGCCTCACCATTTTAGGACGCACCCCTAAAACGCGATAAAAAAAGTTCCACTCTTCGTTGCGCAAAACAACACATGTCTACCATCACTTATTCGTCGGCCATGTTACTACACTTCCTCCCCTTCCGGACGTCACGATTCCATACTTTGCAATTTTCTAAATGTCTGCCAAGCATTCACTTGATTGATGACCATTTCCTAATGTTTTTTTGGCCCCGCGACCGTGAAGCGGGTGGCTACGCTCACACCACCACCCCGTCGATTGGCATCTTGTCACACGATGGCATCGATAACACCCAGCGAAGTGTTGGCGTCCGTTTGCGTTGCTGAGTCATCGTCGTAGTCGCGTCCAGTTGCTCCAAAAGTGGGCCAAGTTGTTTGCCGAGCCTCCAAGCTCTGATAGTTGTGTTCAGACGCTAGCAAGTCTCCATCTTTGGCAAGTTTTTTTGTTGGATGTGAGGATTTCACACAGCTAGAAACTTCAGATGAACGGCGTCGTATCATGCCGATAACATATAGCGAACGCGGCGATATCACTGAGCTTCAGATCAGCTGTACAGACAACCGTATCTTGGTAATAGCTGCACTTGGTTTATAGCAGACATTCTCAAGCTAATTTCTCCAGATGCGGCTAATGATGTGTATTAAGTTCACTATACTGTTCACCAAGATGTGACAGACACAAAGTATAGGTTGAACTTTTTACACACACAGCTTGTTTGAGCAAGACACACGCATTTCTGAGCGGTTGTTGCAAGGCAACATTGGGATCGCCCGGGATTAATTTTTTTAGCAGACAAAGTTGTTCGTAAGTATTAGTCTCTGTCCCGTAACATATACGATATCTAAACTGGCCTGTCTACACCACCTGTATAAACCGAGAAATCCTAAACCAAAAATCTAAACCAACCAGTTTGGACTTTTGTCTAAACCGAGCTGTTTGCAATATAGCTTGGCCTGCATGCGACCATAAGTATCCCTATGTCTCAGAGTCATTGATAAATAGAAACAAAGGCAATGACGAGTAGGATCAATCCATTACTTCACTCATTCCAAATCAGCTGTCTAAACTGCCTTCCTAAATCAAGCCTGTCTAAACCAAAATTCTAAACTAAATTTTTTCTAAACCAAATGCAGAGACTAAGGGGTAAGACGTAAGACGTTTAAAAAAACAAAAGTATTTCTTTAGGAATGACCGTTCAACAACTGCCTCCACGTAAGCTTTCAAACGGTCAAACGAATGCCGCTCTACAACGTAAGACGAGCGAGTTAGGGCCCATTTGCTGTTTGAACCTTTGGGTTACTGTAGCTCGCGATATTCAAACTTTTGAGTTTCGACCAATAGAAGAACAAATGATCAGTGAGTCAAGAGCTATCCAGCAACTCAAGATCGCCTCTCTACGACGCACGCTGAGCGAGTTAGAGCGATTCTATGCTAAAAACGCGAGAATGTCGCTTTTCGTGGTGCGTGTTTGCGTAATTAACAAAATTTTTACGCCGAGTGAAAGAGCACGTCGAGACCTTTTAGTTGACCTATCGCACGCCGCTCTACGACGTAAGACGAGCGTGTTAGAGCCGTTTTGCGTCTTGGACCTTCGGGTTACTGTAGCGCGCGCAATTCAAACTTTTGAATTTCGACTTCTCTTAACGGAATTATCAGCGTACCGAAACCTATTCAAGGAACTCACGACCGTCTCTCTACGACGGAAGACGAGCGAGTTAAAATAGTTTTGCGTTTTAAACCTTTGGGTTACTGTAGCTCCCGAAATTCAAACTTTTGAGTTTCTACCAATAGAAGAACAAATGATCAGTGAGTCGAGAGCTATCCAGCCAACCCAAGATCGTCTCCGTACCGCGCATGCTGAGCGAGTTAGAGCGATTTCTGCGTTAAAAACGCGAGAATGTCGCTTTTCGTGTTGCGTGTTTGCGTAATTAAGAACATTTGTAATGCCAAACGAAAGAGCACGTCAAGACCTTTTAGTTGACCTATCGCACGCCGCTCTACGACGTAAGACGAGCGAGTTAGAGCAGTTTTCCGTTTTGCCCTTCGGGTTACTGTAGCGCGCGTAATTCAAACTTTTGAATTTCGAAGTCTCTTAGCGCAATTCTCAGTGAGGCTAGACTATCCATAAAGTCCAAGATCACCGTCCTACGACTTACCAACGATGAGATCTGAGAGCGTGACGAACGCACGCACGAACGCACGCACGCACGATAAGCTCTCGTAGGGGTTCGCCCGGCTGAGGCCGGGCGAAAAAATGGCAAAAATTTCGCCTGCGGCGCTTAAACATAAAAAATTTTCGCCTGCGGCGCTGTATTTGGACGTTTTCACCAAAATTAAGCGATTTTTGGCACTTTTTGGCTTATTTTTGCAAAATTTTCTCACTTTTTGGTACGTGTTGGGCAAAATTTTTAGGTCATTTGACCCCGCTCCAGGGGCCTCAGACCCCCCCAAAAGTAGGTCTGGTATTCCAGAAGTGTTCAGGAATGTTAGGAATGTGCCTACGTCACGGCCCGAACAATGGGGCGGCTCGAACAATGGGGTCGGCTCGAACAATGGCTCGATACAAAGGGCAATTATCCGGCGGCGAGCGAGAACCGGTCCAATCCGTTCGAGACCACGAGAAACGGCCCTGATCCGCGTGGTGGAGATCGACCCGTTCCGTTCGAGACCCGTTTGCGGTAAATTGTTTAAAACAGCTCGAATCCGCGCTGTTAAGTGGCGGATTTGCGTCGACCGTTCGACCGTTCTGGTGGTGCAGTTGGTAGCACGCCTCTTCCAGAACAAATCTGGTTATGCAGAGGTAACCGGGGTTCGAGTCCCAGTCAGAACGTTAACCTTTTGCTGCCAATAACAACTACGATTGGCGTCTTGGTCTTACAATGTAGTAGAAATGTGTACTCCAGTATTCAGAGGAGTACTGTAATAATGCCACATCCACATGCATGGAAAGCAGATAGCTTCCAACTGAATAGCAGGCTCACAAACTAGTTTTGGCGCACCGCTGTTGTCGGCAGTAATGCTATTGTTTGGCTCGTGCACAGGCAATGCACTCAGCTTGAAACAGACACAATCAGTGTGCTCGGCAAGCGCAACAACATTCATCCATGCGCTCTGAACATGTCATGCTGCACAATACTGCAAATACTATGCTCTCCTATACTATGCTGCACGTTGCTATTCTACCTATACTATGTACGCTATACTATGCTTTACTGTGCTTTATCATACTATACTATACTATACAATAGCATACTATACGATATGATACTATACTATACTATACTGTACTATGCTATGCTATATACTACATACTATTAACTAAACTATACCATGCTATGCTTTGCTATACTACACTAGAGTATACTAAACTATGCAATACTATACTGTAGTAGTAATAATAATAACAATAATAATAATAATAATAACAATAATAATAATAATAATAACAATAATAATAATAATAATAATAATAATAATAATAATAATAATAATAATAATAATAATAATAATAATAATAATAATAATAATAATAATAATAATGATAACAATAATAATAATAACAATAATAATAATAATAATAATAATAATAATAATAATAATAATAATAATAATAATAATAATAACAATAATAATAATAATATAACAATAATAATAATAATGATAACAATAATAATAATAACAATAATAATAATAATAATAATAATAATAATAATAATAATAATAATAATAATAATAATAATAATAATAATAATAATAATAATAATAATAATATAACAATATAATAACAATATTATAATAATAATAATAATAATAATAATAATAATAATAATAATAATAATAATAATAATAATAATAATAATAATAATAATAATAATAATAATAATAATAATAATAATAATAACAATAATAATAACAATAATAATAACAATAATAATAATAATAATAATAATAATAATAATAATAATGATAATAATGATAATAATAATAATAATAATAATAATAATAATAATAATAATAATAATAATAATAATAATAATAATAATAATATACTATCCTATCCTA
>JASAMZ010007922.1:0-16606 GCA_030248115.1 Linhomoeus sp. GSCO2_2 | reverse complement strand
TGAAATATTGTGGAATTTAGTCATCGGCCAAAGTTCTAAATGCAAAGATGCAAAACTGCGTGTTATGACGGTCAGTTTAAGCTATAGATCATCGCGATCCGTCAACTGTAGCGAGCGCTAGAGCGTTCACAGACAAACAGACAAACAGACGGACAGAGTTTTGCCGCTTAGTATATAGGACTAGAGCCTTTAGCCCGTAGGAGAATCTCCATGGTCAATAGCGTATGGGTAATCTGCAGAGCATGAAGGAGATAACACAATCATCAAATTCAGTGCACTGCAGGACACTACAGTTAGATCTCAGGTCGTTAGACCCTGTGCCATTGTCAGTCCCTATGTTTAGGATCTCGCCAGCTCCTGTGCCTGTAAATACACAATAGATGCTTGGGTTTAGCCCATAGTCACTTGGGTTTGCCCGTAGAACACTTCAGATAGATCTAAAGACATTTGACATTGTGCCCCTGCCAGTGCCTGCATTTAGGCGCGTGACAGCTTGAGCTCCCGTGCCTGTAAATACACAATAGACGCTTGGGGTTAGCCCATAGGCATTTGGGTTTAGCCCGTAGGAGATTTTAGATAGATCTAAAGACATTTGACACTGTGCCCCTGCCAGTGCCTGCATTTATGCCCGCACCAGCTCCTGTGCTTGTAAATACACAATAGACGCTTGGGTTTAGCCCATAGACATTTGGGTTTATCCCATAGGAGATTTCAGATAGATCTAAAGACATTTGACACTGTGCCCCTGCCAGTGCCTGCATTTATGCTCGCACCAGCTCCTGTGCCTGTAAATACACAATAGATAGTTGGGTTTAGCCTGTAGACATTTGGGTTTAGCCCGTAGAAGATTTCAGATAGATCTAAAGACATTTGACATAGATCCAAAGCAGTTTGATGCTGTGCCCCTGCCAATGCATGCAGTGCCTGCGAATACACTTTGGAGTCTCACAACGACAACTCTGTCATGAATGGTGACACTGTAAAGCACTTTTGTCGCGAAATCAAACGCCAATTACATCGTGTGGTACCTTCTGTGGTCAGAATGTACTGATGCAGTCGATATTTTCGAAATAATTTGGAATTTAGTCATTGGTCAAAGTTCTCAAAGCAAAGATGCAAAACCGCGTGTTCTGACGGTCAGTTTAAGCTATAGATCATCACGATCCGTCAACTGTAGCGAGCGCTTGAGCGCTCACAGACAAACAGACAAACAGACAAACAGACAGACGGACAGACTTAGGCGCCTTAGTAATAAGGACTAGAGTCTTTAGCCCGTAGGAGAATCTCTATGGTCAATAGCCCATGGGTAATCTGCAGAGCATGAAGGAGATAATGCCATCATCGAATTCAGCCCACCGCAGGACGTTACAGTTACATCCCAAATCATTTGATACTGTGCCCCTGCCGTGCCTACATTTAGGATTGCACCAGCTCCCATGCCTGTAAATACACAATAGAAACTTGAGTTTAGTCTGTCGTCACTTGGGTTTAGCCTGCAGGGCATTTTAGATAGGCCTCAAGCCATTCGACCCTGTGCCCCTGCCAGGGCCTGCATTTAGGATTGCATCAGTCACATACCTGCAAATACACAATAGACGCTTGGATTTAACCGTTAGACAATTGGGTTTAGCCCGTAGGACATTTCAGATAGATCTCAAGCCATTCGACCCTGTGCCTCTGCCAGTGCCTTCATTTAGGCTCACACCAGTTCCCGTGCCTGTAAATACACAATAGACACTTGGGTTTAGCCCGTAGACATTTGTGTTTAGCCTGTAGGAGATTTCAGATAGATCTAAAGACATTTGACATAGATCCAAAGCGGTTTGATGCTGTGCCCCCGCCAGTGCATGCAGTGCCTGCGAATACACTTTGGAGTCTCACAACGACAACTCTGTCATGAATGGTGACACTGCAAAGTGCTTTTGGCGCGAAATCAAATGTCAATCGCAGTGTGCGGAGCCTTCTGTGCTCAGAATGTACTGGCGCAGCCGATATTTGTGAAATATTGTGGAATTTAGTCATCGGCCAAAGTCCACAATAAGAGGTGCAAAACTACATGTCACGACGGTCAGTTTAAGCCATAGATCATCGCGATCCGTCAACTGTAGCTAGAGTTATTGTGTTAACAGACAAACAGACAAACAGACAAACAGACTCTATGCCGCTTAGTATATAGGACTAGAGCCTTTAGCCCGTAGGAGAATCTCTATGGTCAATAGCCCATGGATAATCTACAGAGCATGAAGGAGATAACGCAATCATCGAATTCAGTGCACTACAGGACAGTACAGTTAGATCTCAAGTCATTAGACCCTGTGCCATTGTCAGTGCCTATGTTTAGAATCTCGCCAGCTCCTGTGCCTGCAAATACACAATAGATGCTTGGGTTTAGCCCATAGACAATTGGGTTTAGCCCATAGGACATTTCAGATAGATCTCAAGCCATTCGACCCTGTGCCCCTGCCAGTGCCAACGTTTAGGATCGTGCCAGCTCATGTGCCTGTAAATACACAGTAGACTCTTGTGTTTAGCCCATGGACATTTGTGTTTAGCCAATATGGCATTTCTGACTGGTCTCAAGCCATTTGACACTGTGCCCCTGCCAGTGGCTACATTTACACTCGCACCAGCTCCCGTGCCTGTAAACACACAATAGATACTTGGGTTTAGCCCATAGACATCTGGGCTTAGCCCATAGGAGATTTCAGATAGATCTAAAGAGGTTTGATGCTGTGCCCCTGCCAGTGCATGCAGTGCCTGTGAATACACTTTGGAGTCTTACAAAGACAACTCTGTCATGAATGGTGACACTGTAAAGTGCTTGTGGCGCGAAATCAAACGTCAATCGCAGTGTGCGGCACCTTCTGTGCTCAGAATGTACTGGCGCAGCAGATCTTTGCGAAATATTGTGGAATTTAGTCATCGGCCAAAGTCCACAATAGGAGGTGCAGAACTACATGTCACGACGGTCAGTTTAAGCCATAGATCATCGCGATCCGTCAACTGTAGCTAGAGTTATCGTGTTAACAGACGGACAAACAAATAAACAAACAAACAAACAGACTCTATGGCGCTTAGTATATAGGACTAGAGTCTTTAGCCCGTAGGAGAATCTCTATGGTCAATAGCTCACGGGTAATCTGCAGAGCATGAAGGAGATAGCTGAATCGTCAAATTCAGTGCACCTCAGGACATTACAGTTGGATTGCATGCCATTTGACTGTGACCCTGCCAGTCCCAATGTTTAGGGTCACACCAGCTCCCATGCCTGTCAATACACAATAGACACTTGGAATTAGCCCATTGCCAATAGGGTTTAGCCCATAGGACATTTCAGATAGATCTCAAGTCATTTGACACAGTGCCCCTGCCAGTGCCTACGTTTAGGATCGCACCAGCTCCCGTGCCTGTCAGTACACAATAGACACTTGGAGTTAGCCCGTTGACAACTGAGTTTAGCCTGTAAGACAGTTCAGATAGATCTAAAGTCACTTGACACCGTGCCCCTGCCAGTGCCTGCATTTACCATCGCACCTGCTCCCATGCCTCCAAATACACCTCGGAGTCTTGCAGCAACAACTCTGTAGTGAATGGTGATACAATAGCCCGAAATCTGCTCGATAGTGACTTGCAGTCACTCCTGGGTGCCCAGAATGTGCTGTGCAGTTGATATTTTCGTGATTTTTGTGGAATTTAGTAATCAGCCAAAGTCCACAATAGGAGGCGCACAACTTCAGAGGATAGCGGTTCTTTTGATGTATAGATCATCGCGATCCATCAGCGCTGTCGAGAGTTATCGCGATAACAAACAGACAGACTCTATGCCGCTTACTCTATGCCGCTTAGTATATAGGACTAGTGCCTTTAGCCCGTAGGTGATACTGTATACCGCATAGGCTATAAAATTAATAATGTGAACGCTTATGGAAATGGAGCCACATGTATCCACCGATGGTAAGCACCCACTGCTCACAACAGCCATAGGAGATTTAGATGGATCTAAAGTCATTTGACTCTGTGCCCCTGCCAGACCCTGTGTTTATGGTTGCACCAACTGCCATGCCTCAGAATACACCGAGTTCAAGACATGGATGTTTTACTTTAGCCTATAGGTGATTTCAGACAGATCTGAAGTCATTTGACAGTGCGCCCCTGCCAGTGCCTGAATTCATGGTTGCACCAGCTCCCATGCCTTAGAATACACTGAATTTACCCCCTGACATTTGTGCTTAGCCCATAGGTGTTTTCAGATTGATCTAAAGTCGTTTGACCATGTGCCCCTGCCAGTGCCTGCATTTACCACCGCACCTGCTCCCATGCCTCTGAATAGACCTCAGAGTCTCACAGCGACAACTCTGCAGTGAATGGTGACACAATAGTGCGAAATTTCCACGAAAATGGCCTCCAGGTGCTCTTCAGTGCTCGAAATGTACTGCGCAGCCGATATTTTCGCAATGCCTTAGAATACACTGAATTTACCCCCTGACATTTGTGCTTAGCCCATAGGTGTTTTCAGATTGATCTAAAGTCGTTTGACAATGTGCCCCTGCCAGTGCCTGCATTTACCACCGCACCCGCTCCCATGCCTCTGAATAGACCTCAGAGTCTCACAGCGACAACTCTGCAGTGAATGGTGACACAATAGTGCGAAATTTCCACGAAAATGGCCTCCAGGTGCTCTTCAGTGCTCGAAATGTACTGCGCAGCCGATATTTTCGCAATTTTTATGGAATTTAGGCATCGGCCAAAGTCCACAATAGGAGGCGCACAACTACAGAGTACAGCGGTTCTTTTGATGTATAGATCATCGCGATCCGTCAACGCTGTCGAGAGTTATCGCGATAACAAACAGACAGACAGACAGACAGACTCTATGCCGCTTAGTATATAGGACTAGAGCCTTTAGCCCGTAGGTGATACTGTATACTCAACAGCCGAATGCCTATGCAAACAGAGCCACATTTATTGACCTATGGAAAACTGCCACTGTTCACAACCACACAGCCACACAGCAATGCTCACATCAGCCCATAGGAGATTCAGATAGATCTAAAGCCGTTTGATGCTGTGCCCCTGCCAGTGCCTGAATTTATGGTTGCACCAGTGCCCATGCCTCAGAATACACTGAATTCAACCCACCGACATTTGTGCTTAGCCCATAGGTGTTTTCAGGTTTATCTAAAGTCGTTTGACAAAGTGTCCCTGCCAGTGCCTGCATTTACTGCCGCACCTGCTCCCATGCCTCTAAATACACCTCAGAGTCTCACAGCGACAACTCTGCAGTGAATGGTGGCATGACAGTGCAAAATTTCCACAAAAGTGGCATGCAGTTGCTCCTTAGTGCTCAGAATGTACTGTGCAGCTGATATTTTCGCGAATTTTGTGAAATTTAGACATCAGTAAATGTCCACAATAGGAGGTGCAAAACTACAGAGGACGACGGTTCTTTTGGTGTATAGATCATCGCTATCCGTCATGGCTGTCGGGAGTTATCGTGTTAACAGTACCCGGACAGACGTGTGACAGACATCGTTAGCCGCTTAGTATATACGCTATCCGTCATGGCTGTCGGGAGTTATCGTGTTAACAGTACCCGGACAGACGTGTGACAGACATCGTTAGCCGCTTAGTATATAGGATACGCTGCCCGCCCACACTCCCCAACTACTTACCTGTGTACAATGCCCAGTCAAGTGTAGTTGGGTGTTGGAGAGGCGGTGCCGAACTTTAATCCGATCGAACGTACCCGAAGGTGGCCCCTCCTCGCTGGACCTTCTAAAGAGGCCCGTTGCTCATCATGCTAAGAGTGATCTGCTGCAACCTCGGCTTCAGCATGTCTACAGAGCTGCAAGACCAAGGCCGGGCCCAAAGGCGCAGCCCATCAGTAGAAGTCTGCTGTATGGGGCACTCTACGTCAGCCTGTTAACTGCAGACAACCACACCATCTCGACAGTCGTCTTCACGCACCCATTCGCCATCGCCACAAACAACGACCTCGCCTGGAAGATGGATCTAGATGTGGCCGCTCTGAGGGCATTTGGCGACAGCGATACGCCACTACAGGTGTCGTGACTTTTCACGTTGTTTGCATTGCAGCTGTTGATACAGTCGGATTTCGATACGAACGACAGAGCGACAAAGACAATAGGACTTCCTGTTCGACAACGATGATCCCTTCAGGAGGGTGGTCCCAGCGGCGCTACAGCAGTGGCACACCCATGGATGCTGGGAGCGACTTTCCTGCAGCGCTTCTTCCAGTTCACTGTGCAGTCGTCGTCTGCTGGTCCGGAAGGCAAGGCGCTGCCAGTTACTGAAATCGGCCCGGCCAGTCTGGAGCAGTTGAGATATCTGACTGGTGCCGACCAATTCGGTTTTCAATGGGCTCGGGTGTCGAACCACAAAATCCATACCGGCCTCCGCTTTGTCGACTACTTCACCGAAGCCGCCCATCTGGTTCGCAAGAACGCCCAACTGGCCGAACTGTGGAACGAGAAGTGAGCTGCTCTCGCTGGAGCGCTACAGTAGATGTTTGTGGTTGCGCAGGTCGTCTTAATCAACATCCTCTCCTCGCCCATTGCTTGCAGGCTCATCTTCGGCTTCAGTTGGGACGATGAAACGCTGCAGCGTGTCGTGCCAGTGGACACTTCTGTCTGGCATGGTAGGACAGGCATTTTGGCATTCTCCACCATGCCTGTAGGGGCGCTCGTCTGGCACGTCGTGCGCGGTACGCATGCAAAGTGGCATACATATCTTGTAGTTCAGCTTGTGCTGTCCAAGCATCAATTCAGACGACGACCCAGTCTTGGGACGCCGCGTGCAGCGTCTTGGCATAGTCGACGCCTTGACTCTCAAAGGGAAAAGGTCGGCAAACAGCATTATTGCCGTGCTCCACAGAATGGCCAACTGTCCACCCCCCGGCGCCATTCTTAGCGCCTTCGACCCGCCACGAGTGGTCGTTGCGTGCCCGCTGCTCAACCAGTTGAAGGTTGCTTTGCCGCAAACCTCCCAGGACATTTCTCTAGCCTTCGGGGTTCAGATGGGTGATGACATCCTCGAGCTTGGCTACGATGGGCCGGCTACGTATGGCTACGAGGGGCCGGCTACGTATGGTTACGAGGGGCCGGCTACGTATGGCTACGAGGGGCCGGCTGCTGATTCGTCTGAATTGTCTGATTATTATTCTGCTGTTGTGTCTAATACTATGTCTGCTGGTACGCAGGGAGTAGTAGCTAGTACCACTCAGGGCATTAGGAAGGTCCGCTCTTGCGCCCTCGTCTGTTGCTTCTGTGTCGCACTCGTCGTTGTGGCGGTCGTAGTCGTGGTTTATTTCTTGTTTCTCTAGAAGTACCTACTCGCCTCTGTCAGGGCTAGTCAAGTTCCGAGTTCCTTTAGTCTGTATTGCAGCTCTGTGGTTTGGCGCAGTTGTCAGGCTTCGCGTTTGCGGCCTTCTGATTCAGCTGTTATACAAACTGCCTAGTTTCATTGAGGCCAGGATCACATCACAGTAAGCCGCAACGATCGCAACGGCCGTAACGTCCAACGATCCAGCGCACACAAAATACAGCCGCCCAATAAGCATCAATGGCAATCACAGCTTGGTTCACTCATTCTTCTCAACCATGTACTTCGTTGTCCTGTGGTGTCCGGTGTTCATTCCACGGAATTTTCAATCATACAACAGCTAACGAATAGTAAGCCGTTTCGCTTCCACTGTTGGGCAAGTTTGTCTACAAGAACTATGGAGAAAGGAGTGTCGCTTTGCACGCTATTCTTCCCAAAATAAACGCTGGGCAATAACAATATGAACAAAAGAACACGCTGAATGAAGCGTGCACCAAACAGATTGTCACTTATCAGCAGGTGAAGTCACGAACATTCGGCGGATTGTTTCGGAATTACTTTTCCTACGGACAAACCTGCCACAATCGCAAATGTGTTCCAGAAGTAACGGTCTAGGATAGCTCAGAGAACTGTAAGCTGAAAATGGCATCGCACTTGCCACAGATATTGCTGAGTTACTTGATTCTGCCCCAGTCGATAGTCGAAGGGACTCACCGTACCACTCGGCACGCCAGGTGGGTTGCACGAAACAGCAGCACATTGCGGGCATTGGGCACTTCGACTTGTTTCAATGAGTCACATATGCCTTGTCCGATCGACTAATATGCCTTGTCCCATTGGACATGCTTTTGGAATAATAAATATTGCGCGTCATTTCCTATAACAAGCTGTGTGTGTAAAAAGTTCAACCTATACTTTGTGTCTGTCAAATGTTGGTGAACAGTATAGTGAACTTTGTACACATCGTTAGCCGCATCAGGAGAATGTGTACCTTAATGCCAAGTGCAGCTATCCTCACGATACGGTTGTCTGTACAACTGATCTGAAGCTCAGTGATATCGCCGCGTTCGCTATATGTTATCGGCATGATACGACGGCGTTTATCTGATGTTTCCTACCTGTGTGAAAACGTCACATCTAACAAAAAAACTTGCCGAAAGTTTGGTGCGAGCGAATTCCTGTGTTCAGCGTACGCATTTCTGTTTCCGAGTGCACATCCATCACTATCATCAATAAACAGTTGTTCTGGCCAACAGACGAAAATCTCGATTTTGACATTTATTTAAAATTTTAATTCTAAATATCTCGAAATTGGAATTTATTAAAAATGTAAACCTATGCCACAAATTCTTATTGGCATACGGCCTTACCATTTCCGCATTCAAATTCGTCAAAAAATGACGTTTTATTTTTGTTGATTTATGCAATTTTGTAAAACAATCACGTATTTCTATTAAATTCCATATTTGCAAAAAATTTCTCTTGCATTACAAATTATCCGCAGTCCATGCTCCTTCCATTTCTGAAGAAATTTCGCCGCTATATCATCAGGTTAAAAAGTCGATTTTCGACATTTCCATATTTTGATTGAAAATATCTCGAAATTGGAATTTATTAAAAATGTAAACCTATGCCACAAATTCTTATTGGCGTACGGCCTTACCATTTCCGCATTCAAATTCGTCAAAAAATGACGTTGTATTTGAGTCAATTTATGCAATTTTTACAAATAATCGCGTATTTCTATTAAATTCCACATTTGCTAAAAATTTCTTTTGTGTTACAAATTATCTACGGTCCATGCTCCTTCCATTTCTGAAGAAATTTCGCGGCTAGCGCATCAGACGAAAAAGTCGATTTTCGACATTTTCGAATTTTAATTGCGAATATCTCGAAAATGCGAAATTAGCAACACAAACGGACACCGGATCCGTACTCAGCGACCTCGACTCTACTTGACCACATATGTCACATACTTTGCTTCGGTGCCACGAACGGACGGACGGACGGACGGACGGACGGACGGACGGACTGACTGACTGACTGACTGACTGACTGACTGACTGACTGACTGACTGACTGACTGACTGACTGACTGACTGACTGACTGACTGACTGACTGACTGACTGACTGACTGACTGACTGACTGACTGACTGACTGACTGACTGACTGACTGACTGACAGACAGACAGACAGACAGACAGACAGACAGACAGACAGACAGACAGACAGACAGACAGACAGACAGACAGACAGACAGACAGACAGACAGACAGACAGACAGACAGACAGACAGACAGACAGACAGACAGACAGACAGACAGACAGACAGACAGACAGACAGACAGACAGACAGACAGACAGACAGACAGACAGACAGACAGACAGACAGACAGACAGACAGACAGACAGACAGACAGACAGACAGACAGACAGACAGACAGACAGACAGACAGACAGACAGACAGACAGACAGACAGACAGACAGACAGACAGACAGACAGACAGACAGACAGACAGACAGACAGACAGACAGCCAGACCGACAGACAGACAGACAGACAGACAGACAGACAGACAGACAGACAGACAGACAGACAGACAGACAGACAGACAGACAGACAGACAGACAGACAGACAGACAGACAGACAGACAGACAGACAGACAGACAGTGGGTGGGTGGGTGGGTGGGTGGGTTGTTTTGTTTGTGTTGTTGTGGTGTGGGTGGATGGGATGGGTTGTGGTGGATTTGGTGTGGGTGGGTGTGTGGTGGATGGGATTGGTTGGTTGGGTTCGAGGCGATGGTGGGATCGGGATGATTGGATTCGAATGGATGGTTCTCGATCTCCTTGATGAGATGATCGATCGATCGAATCGAATTGGAATCATCGAATGGGATCAAATCCATTAGATAGGACACGAATGGGATCGATCCATTAAAACAAGATACAATCCAATTTAATTAACAGACAGACAGACAGACAGACAGACAGACAGACAGACAGACAGACAGAAATGTGCCCGCCCAGTACTCACCAATGACGTCGAGTATCCTCCAGTTGCGGATTCGCGTCTCTGCTATGGCGTCCTCCGTCTTCAGTCTAGAATTGAGCAGCTGCCTTGAACGAATCTTGCCCATCTTTCTTTCTGGTTAATGGCTCGACGTACGGTATTCGTTTTGGTCACTTATGAATGAGAAATGGAAAGCGCCCAATAATGGGTGGATTGAATGAATTTAGACCGATTATTCAAGCATCTCAATCCGTTTGGCAACATCTTCAAGCGGGCGGCTTCATGCGCAGCGCGATAGGCATCCCTTCAAAATCAGACACGAAAGCTGCCAAAAGATTTCTTCTGATCCTATCTACATGCAGTAGAAAGAAAGGTAAGCGTTGAGGGGTGATAGATAAATGTCAAGGACCGTTCATGGCAAACACTATTGCATCAAATGCTTTCAGTCAAATCAGTTGCGTCGCAGCAAGGTTCTCAAATGCAACGGCTCTGCCGCGTCCAGCCATCCATCTCATGTTACACGAACGCGCCGCTCAACATGCGTCGTGAGTGACGAGTGTGACAATGACAGAAAGGAGTTTCATGTGAAGCGGAATGACATGAAGCCAAACAATGGCCAGAGACGCAGACGATGACGACGAACACGTAGCGTCAACGCTGCTGCTGGCGCCGATTAGCCACCTTTTCGTGAGGGCGCCTTCTCCATTGGCGCAAAGAAGTCTTCTCACAGTGCCGACAACCGAAGGGTCCCTGGCCGCTGTGGACCCTCTTGTGATCCGACAGTGCTCTCTTCCAGAAGAAGGCCTTTCCGCAGAGGTCGCACTTGAAGCGTCGCTCTCCCTCGTGCACCGCTCGCTGATGACACCGCAGCTTGGCGTCCAGTCAGTGTGGCAGACAAAGGGCCTTCTCTCGCTGTGAACCGCCAAATGTTCATTGAGCCCCGCACGATCAAAGCGCCCTGCCCCGCAGAGGTCGCACTGGAAACGCTTCAGCTTCTTGTGGACCTCGTTGATGTGCGACGTCAACTGATACTTCCACTTGCAAGCATGGTCGCAATCTGAGCAGGCAAAAGGCCGACTGACAGCATTGAAGCACCTCCAGTGCTCAGCAGTCGAGTGGGGAAAGCCGCATTTGTGGCAGGTGACGGCTTCTTCACTTTTGCCGTCGGCGTTTGAGGCTTCCTGGACTTCTGCTGTTGGAGCGCCGGCAGCATCGCCATCGACGGGCAATTTCTGATCAGTTCTGACACTGACAGAGTCAGGAAGTCTCTTTACTGCTACACCTGCAATGCATGCAGCAGTTCAACATCGCGATGGTATGAAGTCGCGCCGCTCCATCCTTCGTTGCAACAACTGCTACAGAAATATTAATAACAAATAATTGCTAAATACACAACAACTGCAACAGCAGAGCTCACCAATTGCCTTGAGAACTCTCCAGTTGTGTAGTCTCGTCTCATCTTTCGACGGGAAGCGCAATCGTTCAGGATTGCGTGAAGCGGATTGACCTAAACTGCTCTCCATCTTGTTGAGCAGTTACATACGCGGGACAGTCTTGTGTGCAACTGAATCGCTGAGAAGACGCCACGCGACGGCAGCAAGGTCATATCGCCCACTCAATCGCTAATGATGGTAAACTGTCATGATCTTGATGATTGATATCGTGAATTTCACTCTGAAGAGACAACTGATCGATTTGACGAGGTACTGCACGGGTCCTGTACTGTGCTGACGAGGTACTGTACGGCAACGACGTATGTATAATTTGAGACGTTCTCTTGACACGTGTAACCCCTTGTATCACATTTGAACATCGTTCCTCGGCTGTTTTCTCATCAGCAGAGGCATGGTGTGCGCCCTCCGTCTGTGCTCCTCTCTGAATGAGTCTTCATCCTCCACCCTTCCGCCCTGTTGTTCCACCACTGCCATCAGCAGTGTCTTGATAGCCTGGCGCTGAGGTCTTCTGTGCGTCAGCCAGAAGAATAGGATGGGGTTGGAGATAACCGTTAGCATGGCTAGCAAATGGGCTATTAGGTGTGTGAAACTCTGCTGGGACTCTGGCAAGGTGGCGAGGTCTGAAATGCGAATGGTCTTAGCCGGGTGACACCATCCAAGAGCTCTGCGCGCGTGGTACGTGTCAGGTGACAGTTTCTCTGTGTATCGTAGGCACTGTTGTCAGGCGTTGCCTTTGTCAATAGCTACAATCGGATACGTTCACACTGCTACAATAGGTATGCCTACAATCACTGCGAACCCACTGAAGTCCAGTGCCAAGTTGGACAGTGTCAGCGGCAGCCAAAGCAGCACGAAAGTGGCCACCATTCCAATGAGAATGAAGTAGGCCTTTCGTCTTCTGTTCACGAACCCTTCTCTCTGGGCCTCTGTGATGCTGTCAAAATACTCTCTATCTTGGAAGGTTCTTTGCCTGTGTATCTTCCTCAGAATCGCTCCGTAACAAAAGCAACTGACGACTGATGGCAGCACAAATTGTAGCAAGAAACTGGCAATGGCGTAAGCAACCTTGGACCATTTAGAGGGCCAGACTTCGTCGCACATTTCGCCGCAGATTGGGCCCAGCTGGCGCAATTGGATACTCTTCAGGTATGGAAGATTGACCAGCAGAGAGATGAGCCAGATGCCTGAAATACTGGGACGTTCTACCGTAAAAACTCCAATAAGCGACCTGGTCGCTTATTATTTCAACCACCCCTCTAGGGGGGTCGCTTATTGGAGTGGGGTCGCTTATTGGAGGGGGGTCGCTTATTGTTCAATGCCAGTCTGAGTCGTCACCTCAGCATGCAACTTTGCAATTTCCTGCATTGAAACCTGTATGATTGTGTGTTTTGGCCAACAAAACCTGAAAATGGAAGCAGAAATCGATGACGAGCATGGCTTCACATTCACTATTGAAGTTTGGTGTGCTATAATGGGAGGAACAGTGACTTATTAAGGAATGTCGGACAGATTTTGACAGAAAATGAGGTCGCTCATTAGAGGGGGGTCGCTTATTATTTCAAACCCCCCTCTAGGGGGGTCGCTTATTGGAGTGGGGTCGCTTATTGGAGGGGGGTCGCTTATTGGAGGTTTTACGGTAACTTGCTACAGCTCCATCTCTTCCCACTGCAGGAGTCCACTCACCGCCCATTATCACCAAGGATTGCCATCTCTTCAGAGGAGCCACAATTCTGTCGTCCCAGCAAATGTGCACGTATTTGTCCACTGCGATCACCACATGGGTGAAACTGGTCACGAACACTGCCACTCCAGTGCTGTAGGGTAAAAGCAGGCACGGGACAAGCCCCAGGGTCCATTGAGGGTTGAATGTGGTATAAACAGTGAGCGGCACCGCGACTATGCAAAACAAGAGGTTGGACACCAACAAATTCACCAGTAACAAAATATTTCTGCGATCTCTGCAGGCGAAGACAATGGCGCTAGTGTTGAGGAGTACACCGGCTAGAAATACTACAAAATATAGTGGATAGAACGTCAATCGAACATGAAGGGAGTTTGTCCATCTGTCGGCAAAATACTGCCCGTAGGACACACACTGAGTCTCATTTGCCATTGTTTTACAGCGCACCACAACTGTTTTCCTGGCTTGCAGCCACCAGAGAGCCCAGCCAGTTTTGCGCAAGTTTTTCATGGCCTTTACCGGCGTTGAAACACGGCGCGTGATTAATGATTGGGCCCCCGCGCGGCGGCATAGGTTGCGAGTTGCTTCAATGGGACTAGTGCACGTGAAAAGCGCTACCTATACTGTGGTTGGCGAAATGAATTTGCTTTCCTGTCGCATCCATCAGAACTCGTAATACTCTCTTCGCATTTCCCCAGAGACTCAGACGACCTTTCCCTACCCATTTTCCCCCGCTCCCTATTTAAACGAACGAGAAGGAATTGAAACGTCGAGTTGAGACGGCGGCGATCATTCGAATTGCTGAATTGCATTGAGTAGCCAACAGTCATGAATGTTCAGCAACTTGTTCCCTGCACCTCCCCATCTCCCCTCATCTTTGTTGAAACTGCAATCCTGATACTGAGGTTATTTGCAAATGTCAAATGCACATATTGTAACTGGAGTTTATTTCGACGTGGCGACGCGGGACGCCTGCAAAACGCATCACTTTATAGATTCTAAGCAAGCGGTCACAGAGTATGTATGTTTATGCATTTCCGGCGGCAACACGACATTTCACTCATCAGGACTAGTGAATTTGTGCCAAGTGGTTGCGTTTTCTCACGCAGCTCTGAAGGCGTCAGAGAAACACTTTTCATTACTTCCGGATAGCTGCTTCGATTGTTTATCGCTGAAACAACGCTGGGACAATAGAAAGAACTATGAACTCCTAGCGTCTTCCTGGCTGCCTGGTGATCCGTTGCGTCTCTAGGAGGCGGCAAAAGCGATGAGAGAGAGGTGAACACAGCTGTGGCTCAGAACTCTTGGCGGCTTTCTAGCGAGAGCAGTTGAGAAGGAGAAACTAATACACCTTGTCAATTGACCAATTGGAGTACCTGGCAGAATGTGGATTGCGCTGCTGCTGCTGGCAATTGTTGTGAAAACCTCGCTAGGTGAGGTTTGAACAAATGTCAATGACGGCGGCACAGTAATTTACAGTAACAACTCCGATTACCAATCAGTTCCTGTTTGCCACCTGCGCCACAAACAAGACAAACGGTTGAATTTTCAGCCCACTTGGCCACATTATGTGAAACTCCGACTGGCATCAGCGGGGAATATCGCCATTGGCAGTCCGAGTACAATCGTTGCATTTTGGCGGTTAAGCCGCCTTTAAATGTGGATAAGCTCACTTGGGATGACGCCATGGACAAATGTGTCAAGGTTGTGGTAGTGGAAGGGTGGAAACTTATTTTCGCTTCCAGTTACAGCGTCAAAATATCGATACGATATTGCGGTTTTATGGTTTATCGGTAACTGTTATAGTTAGTGAAGGTTCCTGGCGCAGTAAATTGTTTATGCTTGGGTGCTAATCTTCTATAATATGACCCTAATGTGAAGCCATAGCCATATGTAGCTATTGGCTTTAGTTGTACAACATTTACTCAAATCAGGTCCACGGTCCGGCTCACAACACGACGGGCAAACTCATGGGCACGCTAGACCAAGCCACATGGGAATTCTTGTTAGACAAGTTTGACAAAGAGCTGGGAAGTCAGCCTGACGACGACAGGTTTGGAGGCGACTACTGGTTTGGTGGGTCTTACAAATGAAATGCCTGGTTGCTCTATAGAAGAATTACGTTATGAGAAATTGTTGAAGGTCTGCGCGCACTCGAGGGCGAGCCTGACGTTCTGCTGGAGCGCTACCGCTACTGGCAGGACAATGGCCGGGTGGACGACTGCGCGGAGGAGATGGAGCTGTAGCAAGTTACCGTAAAACCTCCAATACGCGACCCCCCTCAAATACGCGACCCCACTCCAATAAGCGACCCCCCTAGAGGGGGGTTTGAAATAATAAGCGACCCCCCTCTAATGAGCGACCTCATTTTCTGTCAAAATCTGTCCGACATTCCTTAATAAGTCACTGTTCCTCCCATTATAGCACACCAAACTTCAATAGTGAATGTGAAGCCATGCTCATTCATCGATTTCTGCTTCCATTTTCAGGTTTTGTTGGCCAAAACACACAATCATACAGGTTTCAATGCAGGAAATTGCAAAGTTGCATGCTGAGGTGACGACTCAGACTGGCATTGAACAATAAGCGACCCCTCCAATAAGCGACCCCACTCCGGATGAAGCGACCCCCTCGAGGAATGGTTGAAATAATAAGCGACCAGGTCGCTTATTTGGAGTTTCTACGGTAAAACGTCCCCAGTATTTCAGGCATCTGGCTCATCTCTCTGCTGGTCGATCTTCCATACCTGAAGAGTATCCAATTGCGCCAGCTGGGCCCAATCTGCGGCGAAATGTGCGACGAAGTCTGGCCCTCTAAATGGTCCAAGGTTGCTTATGCCATTGCCAGTTTCTCCCTTCAATTTGGGCTGCCGTCAGTCGTCGGCTGCTTTTGCGATTAAGATACACAGGCAAAGAACCTTCCTAGCAAAAGAGTATTTTGACAACATCACAGAAGTGCAGAGAGCAGGATCGTAAGCAGAAGACGAAAGGCCAACTTTATTCTCACGAGAATGGTGACCACTTTCGTGCTGCTTTGGCTGCCGCTGACACTGTCCAACTTGGCACTGGACTTCAGTTGGTTCGCAGTGATTGTAGGCATACCTATTGCAGCAGTTT
>JASAMZ010007917.1:0-12534 GCA_030248115.1 Linhomoeus sp. GSCO2_2 | reverse complement strand
GGTTCACGAGCGAAGTGGTGACGCTGGGCGTTCAGAATGGGCTCGCTGCAGTCGGAGAAAAAAGCGCTGCAGCGACAGGTGGCGTGCTGTGGACTCCCCCAATCGCGTGGTCTGTTCCGTTGCACCGTCGCGGTTCTCCCAAGCGTCGATTCAGGTGGCCAACCTGACGCAGGAGAACCTCAACTTCTTGAAGAATGAAGTTCGCCCAGGCCAATGACGACTTCGGCGTCTTCAAGGCTGGCGTGAACAGGAGGATACGCGAGCTGGTGGCGGGTTTGGAGCGTGCAGTTTGCGACTAGACTAGCGCGTATTAGTCCAATGGGGTCGGCTTTAGAACCCGGTTGACCGCCGAGGACGAGTGCAGGTCGATGCCCTGCCAGAACGGCGGCACCTGCATCGACCAGCTGGGGAAGCACCTCCGCCCCTCGTCCGCCCGGCTACCTGGTTCGCAGATGTCCTGTTGAATGCCCCCCCCCCCAGCAACCATTACTCCAGTTCGTTACCTTGCTGTCCAAGCACGAGGTGACAAGTGGCTGGGGGTGGTAGTTATTGGAGTATTCACGGTAAATGTGTGGCCAGTCTCATTTTTAGGGCGACGACTGCGAAGAGGACCGCGACGAGTGCGAGCAGTTTGCCGGGACGGACCTGGCCTGCGAGAAACAACAGCACCTGCGTTAACATCCCGGGCGACTACAGGTGCGAATGTCCTGACCACTACCACGGCAAGCTCTGCGACATAGAGAGGGATCACTGTGAAGCCGGCCTTCACCTTTGCGGCAGCAATGGTCTCTGTCACACTTGGGGAGATTACGGAACAGGTAGTGGTGATTGTCGACGTGCTTCAGCCAAGTCGGGTACTGTTAGCGCCGGTCGGCTATTCTCCAAACTGCTTGTTGCAGCCACCAAAAGGTGCGGCCCACTATCGCTGCGTGTGCCGTGCGGGCTTCGAGAGCTCTAGCGTCGAGAACCCCTTCTGCGAGGACATCGACGAGTGTCGGGAGGATGACCTGAACCACTGCTTCGACAAGGCCCACTGCACCAACACCCCAGGGAGCTTCATATGCGGACCGTGAGCAGCGAAGGAGCACACCACGATAAACTACTGTAAGCGAACTAACTTTCCCATAGAGGGATTGCTTCAGATGTCCAGCGGGGACGCAGGGAAACGGCGTGGCCTGCCGAGAGCATGAACGAGTGCGCCGTAAACAACGGCGGCTGTTCTCTGGAGCCGCAAGTGTACTGCATCAACACTCACGGCTCCTACGAATGCGGCCCTTGCCCCGAAGGCAGGCCCTTGTATACAGCAGCCTTTTACTTCACTCTGAATACCGGAAACAGATGTGCTCGGTTGTGATCGAACCACGACTACTGTTGCACTGGCAATCAGTCGGCGACCCGCTTTGCAGGCTATGAAGGCGACAGCCGGACCTGCAACCGAGTCAGAGCTTGCTCCAGAGCTCCCTGCCATCCCCAAGCGACTTGCCATGAGGCGGGTCTCCATTCTATACTGTGACGCTGCACCTGCTCTGAACTGTTGCCTGCCTGCGCTGTATTATTCGGACTACTACTGCTGTCTGGCCGCCCTGCTATTCGGACTGTTCTGTGTCTTCGCCGCCGGGCCAGTTCCTGATTCGACGGACCGATAGCGGCTCCCACAAGACCCCGTCGCCTCCCCCCTCACTGAGAAGATTGCTGAAGACCGGACGGACCGACCCGCGGCACCCCTTTGAATGCGTGTTAGAGTATAGTGAAACTGGATTCTTCCCCCCTCTCCCTACGTGAGCCTATCTTGCTTTCGGCAGTTGCTGTCGTGTCGTTCCCCCCTCTCTTTCGTCCAAAAGCTGCGTATTTAAGGAGCGTCGATCTTAGAGTAAGGAATCTTTGAGTCACTCGTTCGCCTCTTCTTATACCCCGTCGTACGTACATACTTGTTTGTGAGTTGCTGTGTAACTCCGCCTGTCAATAGTAACTACAAAACCACGTTTTCGCCTTTTGTCTGTGGGGACGATCGACACGCTTAGGTTCTCGGCCGGTCGAAGTGTCTCTGGAACCCAGCCCGCGAGCTGGCAACTCCGAGCGCTTCGCCACAGAACTTTTCTGGAGCCTGGTTAAGGTGGCGTCAGCGGTGCTACGGTCCTCTACCTAGCGCCACTTGTCGCAGCTGATCAAGAACCTCTGTGAAAGCGAGCTCAAGTGCTTGTGACGCAGCCTACAAAGGCGTGCTGCGCCCTTGCTCTTGTGTTTTGTGAGTAACCCCGAATTAGGCCTGAAGCTAGAAGAAGAATCGTGAGTTTGTTTTGTAAATTCAAAAGTCCTTCTTACGAAGGCCATCTGGAAACCCAGCACTTTGTGTGCCGAGGTTAGACCGGTGGCTCACGGAAACCGTCCCCTGTGGAAGGGTTACCCTGAGAAAGCTTTATTCAAGTACCCGTAAGTTCCCAATCCTTCGTGGAAACCCGTTGGCGATTTGTCGTGAGCGAGGTTAGACCCGTTGAAGTCTGGAAACCCAGCGCACTCGTGCACTGAGGTTAGACCGGCGTTGAAAGGGGCAGTTAAGCCAACTGTGACGCGATCACGGGGAAGTTTAACTAGGGTTTGTCGAACGAAAGCCTGCCCGCGCACCGTCGCGAAAGGGCTAAACTGAGTCCCCTCTAGAACAGAGTTGGGCACGTGTGACTTAACTGTCGCTACTCGACGGCGAATTCAGTCAAGTGTGGCTGATGCGTTGGAGAGGAAGAATAATGACATCGAATAGCCGAACGCATACGTCGGAAGCGTGTTCCTCGCTGGCCAGCCGGCCTTACAGAAGCGAGTGGAACTCAGAACAGCCATCGGCCTACAGTCAGCCTGCCGTGAAGATCGACGTGAGGTGTTCCTGTCTGAGCACAAATAACGAATTAGCGTTGAAGAATTGGGCGACCACGGAGGGAAAAGCCCTAAGGGAAGGGAACGGCCCTCATCTATGCTGTCGAGTGAGAGCTAGCACCTCGAGTGAGAGATTTGTCGCGAACGGTCTCGCCACGACCCACTCACAGCGGACCCTGCAGAAAGGCCTGCCGGAGAAGCAGGAGAGGCTGCAGGAAGTAAGGCGCTCTGCAGCAAGCGCCTGTGCTCAAGGCGAGAAGGACCCACTGGTCACTCTTGACAGTGGCACTGGGGGTTGGCGGAGAGCAACCTCTGGTGGGGAACCTCAGCTCAATCACAGCACCTGGCACTCTGATACGGAGGTTGACAGGTCAGGAATAGGCATGGACTGTTCACTCGAACGTGGAAACCGAGAGCCGAGCCTCTGTTGTGAATCCCCACACACTTGTTTCTACACGCGTCATTGTACAGCTGTCAAATCGGTCATTCGTTGCGTGTCACAGTCCTGCAGACTGGATGAGTGCCGCTTGCACCGAGAGGAATTTTCTCGAGAAAGGTCGTCTCTAGTGACCAGTTTCTCTGATAGTCTGCAGTCGCGAAGCCGACCGGCAGCCCAGATGGCCACTTGGCCCAGTGACAGGGCCCGTCCTAGGCCAGACGTGGGCGCTGTGGTTGTCAACAGAGCTGACCCTCTACAAACTGAAGGAGCGACTAAGTTACACGAGACTAGTCAAACGCGACGCGAAGTGTGTCTGGCTAACGAGCAGAAAATGACCGCCGTAGGGCGAGAGCAAAAGGGGAGTAGCCCCTACCAGAGAGAGGCCCTTACGCAGAGTGAGGTGCCCGGCAAAGGCGTGCGAGACACTACAAGTGCAAGAGAAGGGGAAACGCGCCCGAGAGGCGCCAGCAAAATGCACGTGCTCCTAATAATTGTCGCCCTACTGATGGTTTCCCCTGGGACAGCTGCTGACCTTGTTCCCCTTCGCGCCCGTGGTCAAGAGAGAGAGTGCCCCAGCAACACATCTCTGACCAACAAAAGTGTGCTAGCTCTGCGGGATGATTGTGGGACAATGGAGATAAGGTGCGCACCGCAATGGAAGAGTGTCCCGAGTTTCTCTCCAGACGACAGAGTTGGTAGTGCTGCTCGCCACGCCCCGAACAGAATTGTCGCGTTAGCCGAGGCGTTGGAAATACTGCTCAAATTGGCGATAATTTGGCTCGCCGGCCAAACGGCAATGACGTCGCTACAGAGATTGACGCGCCCAAAGGCACCGCTTAGTGCGGCTGTCATCTGCAATCTGCAAGCAAGCGGGCGCGCAATGCAGCTGATCGGAGAAATCGGAAACAATTCCGTGCGTTGTCTGTTTGACACAGGGTGCACAGACACAATAATTAGCCTGCAAGTAGCACAGAACCTGCAACTGCCAGTGCGAGCATTCGATTCACAGCGAACGGTTGAATTAGCTGATGGGAAGAAGGCAGTGCTAGTGGGATTGACTCGATTTGACTTGACCGTGAATGGACATACCTTCACTGGAGTACAAGCAATCGTGTCAGACCTACCCGCGTATGACGTGTTCCTCGGCTTGGACTTTGCGCTGCGCATTAGTCCCTTCGTAGTACATTTCGACCGAGGGTACTGTGGACACATCGAAACTGAGCACAAACAACAATTGCCATTCGGCGACCCGAACTGGAAGGGAGGTTACGCCACTTCGTCTGGCGACTACAAAATCCCTGCCCGGTCCAGCGCCATCGTCCGTCTGAGGTTGAATGGCGCCACAACAGGCACAGATACTGTCTTACTCGATCCCTGCCCAAAGGCACTGGGCAGAAGTGGAATCGGCTTTGCAAGTGGGATAGGCAAAGTCCGATATGACGACGAGGAGAAACACTGGTACACGTGTCTGAAAGTGACAAACTTCCTGAATAAGCCCTGCAGACTCTGGGGCCGACAAAAGGTCGCCCTGGTGCGACCCATGAGCCACAGCCTCTTGGGCCAAGTCCACCGACTTGGCACTGAGCAAAGCGACGACCTCAGTGACCAACGCTGGGAAGAACTGAAACCCAAGCTGCTTTTGGAGTCAGCCAACACCAACGAAAGTGGGCGAAGACGGCTAGAAAATCTGCTGAAACGCAGTGCCGATCTGTTCTCTATGTCGATGCATGACTTAGGGAGAACCAACGTTCTCAAAATGGAGATCGACACTGGAAGCAACGCGCCTGTGTCGAGTAGGGCGTACCGTGTACCACACCAGCTAAAAGGGGTAATGCAACACAAAATCAAGGAGTTGCTAGACGCCAAACTAATCACGCAAAGTGCGTCCCCCTATGCTACGCCTTGCATGTTGGTGCCGAAAGGGCCAGGCCCACACGACCCGAAGAACCCGAAGCAATGGCGGCTGGTTCAAGACTACAGGTCGCTGAACAGCACAACAATCGTGCCACAAACGGCCATGCCGCTGATCACGTCAATCCTAGATCGGCTAGGCAACGCCCGCGTCTTCTCGACTCTCGATCTAGCCTCGGGGTACTATCAGGTCGAGATGAGTGAGGAATCCAAGAGCAAAACAGCGTTCATAACCGACACTGGGCTGTACAATTTCGAGGTAATGCCTTTCGGCCTAGCTGGCGCACCGTCAGTGTTTGCTAGACTAATGCACCACGTGCTAGCGGACCTAGACTTCGCCCAGCCTTACCTCGACGACGTCATAATTTGGAGCCCTGATGACGAGACGCACCTTCAGCACTTACAAATAGTTTTTGACCGGCTGCGCGCCGCGGGGCTGAAAATGGGCGCGGGGAAATGCCATTTTCTAAGGACAGAGGTTCCTTACTTAGGGCACATTATTTCCACAGAAGGCGTCCGGCCTAACCCAGACAAAGTGGCAGCCATAGAGAAATGGCCCAGACCCACAAACGCCACCGAAACCAGAGCGTTCATCGGTACCTGTACCTACTACAGGCGTTTCGTTTCAAACTTCGGCAAGCTCGCTCGCCCCCTACACCAACTCACGGCCAAGGAACACAAATTCCACTGGACAGACGAGTGTGAGACAGCGTTTCGGACATTGAAGGAGAAACTAGTCCAGGCGCCGATCCTTGCGTACCCCGACTTCACTCTACCAATGATAGTCGCGAGTGACGCTAGCGACTTCGCCATTGGAGCAGTTCTCTCGCAGGAGAAAGATGGCGTCGAGAGGCCCATAGCCTATGCTAGCCGATTGTTACAGAAGGCCGAACGGAATTACCCCACGATCGAGAAGGAAGCTCTGGGTGCCATTTTTGCACTGCAGCAATTCCACCAGTACACATACGGCGCCAAAGTCAAACTGGTCACAGACCACGCTCCGCTTGTCTGGTTGCTGAAGGGAAAGCACAAGAATGGCAGGCTAGCCCGTTGGGCGTGTGTGCTACAAGGGCTGAACATCGAGATAACCCATAAGGCTGGCAAGAAACATTCTAATGCCGACGGGCTGTCTAGAGTCAGTGCGCCTGAAAGCGAGCCGACCGACCCTCTGGACCCCACAGATCTCATGAAATGCTTCCATCTGGAAACAACTGAGGAGGCGCCAGAGGAAGACTTTGACCACTCAGACAACTACTCCGAGATGGCAAAACTGCAGAGACAGGACAGAGAACTGAAGCCCCTTATTGACCACTTGGCAGAAAGGCGACTGCCAAAGAGGGACAGCGACGCGAGAGAAATTCTCTTGAGCCACACTCAGTACCAACTCATGCCAAGCCCTAACGGGCCCCTGTATCGCCTAGACCACATGAGCAGGCCGCTCAGCAAAGCGTGGAAGCTCGTGATCCCAAGAGCGTGCCAGAACGAATTACTGGTGTCCCACCACAACGACCCCATGGGAGGCCACGCTGGAGTAGGAGCTATGTACTCCCGACTGAACAAGCTCTACTACTGGCGCGGGCAGTTCTCGGACGTTGCTGAATACGTGCGAAACTGCCACACCTGCAATTCCAACAAGAGGTGGAATCAGCCGAAAGCTCCCTTGGTCCCATTACCACCCTGTGATAGCCCCTTTGACAGAGTTCACGTTGACTGTGTGGGTCCCCTCCCCAGGACAGCGAGAGGGAACCAGCATATTGTTCTGTTCGTCGACAGCCTGACGAAGTGGGTAGAAGCGGCCGCAGTGCCTCGAATCACCAGCGAACTGACAGCTGACCAATTGGTCTCGCTGATCGTGACGCGGCACGGTTGTCCGCGTTTGTTGGTGTCAGATAATGCGACGAATTTCACCAGTCAACTGATCAAGGACGTCTGTCAAATCCTCCAGATCAATCAGAGGCACATCACGCCATACCTGCCCCGCAGCAATGGGCAAGCCGAGAGGTATGTGCAGACACTCAAAGAACGACTGAGGTGTTTTGTTAGTGGTCAGCCTTCAGACTGGGACAAGTACCTGCCCATGGTCCTGTTCCACCTGCGCTCCGCGCGCAGCTGCACCACCACCTACAGTCCTTTCGAACTACTGTATGGACGTGGAGAGATGCGCTTGCCAGTAGACGCCGCGTTAGACTTCCGACCAACAGCGTCAGAAATCGTCAGCATTGACTATGTCACGAAATTGAAGCGGAGTCTGACCTCTGCCTGGCAGACGGCCAGGGCGAGTATTTTAGCCAGCCAGGCGAGGCAAGCGAGAAACTACAACCGTTCAGCACGAGAGCCGACTTTCCAGCCGGGAGACGTGGTGTACGTGAAGCCTGCTGAAGCTGGCGTAACGCTGGGTCAGAAGTTAAAACCCCTGAGAGAAGGGCCCTTTGTTCTCCTGGAGGTGAGAGGGCGCAATGCCACTCTGGAGAACCCGCAGACGGAAGAGGTGCACCATCGTGTGAATGTGGACAGGTTGCGCCGAGCCGGCCCTGGGGTACTGACCAACACTAGTCACCACCAACCGACTGAAGAGGCTCCCCCACTCCAGAAGACCACCCCCGCCACACAAGACTCGAAGCCAACCACTGCCGACTGGTCTCTACAGCAGCTCCCTACTACTGCACCCTCTGGAAAACCAACTGCGACCAACGACCGCCCATCGACACCTGCCGACCACCCAGCAACCCCAATTCCATCCCGCCCAATTCGCCGACCACGCCAACTGCCACCGCTCAATCGACCCATCACCCGCAGCCAAGTCAGAGCCAATCCGCCCCTACACGACTAGCAGCCCCGAGGACGTGGCTGGGAAAAGGGGAGTGATGTGACGCTGCACCTGCTCTGAACTGTTGCCTGCCTGCGCTGTATTATTCGGACTACTACTGCTGTCTGGCCGCCCTGCTATTCGGACTGTTCTGTGTCTTCGCCGCCAGGCCAGTTCCTGATTCGACGGACCGATAGCGGCTCCCACAAGACCCCGTCGCCTCCCCCCTCACTGGGAAGATTGCTGAAGACCGGACGGACCGACCCGCGGCACCCCTTTGAATGCGTGTTAGAGTATAGTGAAACTGGATTCTTCCCCCCTCTCCCTACGTGAGCCTATCTTGCTTTCGGCAGTTGCTGTCGTGTCGTTCCCCCCTCTCTTTCGTCCAAAAGCTGCGTATTTAAGGAGCGTCGATCTTAGAGTAACGGGAATTGGAGTCACTCGTTCGCCTCTTCTTATACCCCATCGTACGTACATACTTGTTTGTGAGTTGTTGTGTAACTCCGCCTGTCAATAGTAACTACAAAACCACATTTTCGCCTTTCGCCTGTGGGGACGATCGACACGCTTAGGTTCTCGGCCGGTCGAAGTGTCTCTGGAACCCAGCCCGCGAGCTGGCAACTCCGAGCGCTTCGCCACATATACAGTATGGCGTGTGGAAGCTAAACGGTCTTACCATTGCAGAGGACCTCGAGCATGGTCCCGGGCCACCTCTACCTCTGCCGCTGTCCAGAGAACATGGTGGGCGACGGCATTGGGCTGGCCGGCTGCCTCCCCAGCAACAGCACCGCCTGCGCCGCCTCCCCCTGCTTCAACGATGCCACGTGCCTGGTAAGGCACTGGAAATATGACAGCATCAGATCGGCACGACACGGTCTTCTAGTCCTTGGACGAGACGAACTACCACTGCAACTGCAAGTGGGGCTACGTCGGCAGTCGCTGCGAGGTGGCCAGTCCCTGCCTGGACTCGCCCTCGCCCTGCCACAACGGAGGGACCTGCAAGCCTCAGGCGGACGGCTCCCACACGTGCTCCTGCAGGGGCGGATATCGGGGCGACAACTGCGAAGAGGAGATGGATGGTGCGATTGAAGTTCAAACTATCAGTGCATTGTGGGTGTCGTCGCTGCAACGCAACCAGAAACGTTGAGCGCCGTTTCAGGCTGCAGCGCGGACCTTCAGACCGCCGAGGGTACTCTGGTCTATCCGTCGCCGGCGTGGACTCGCTACCAAAAGGGCTATGGGCGCAACAAGCACTGCAAGTGGTTGATCGACTCGCAGGAAAGTGACAAGGTTCGATAACTCGACGTCGGTAGTGCGAAGCGAGTAGTCGAGTCCCGTCGACGCCTTTCGCCGCACAGGTGCTGAACTTGACGTTCACCGAGTTCCACCTCGAGTACCACTTCTACGGTCCGCGGTCGTGCCTCTACGACAACGTCACCGTCTACGATGGGGACAGCGCCGCCTCGGAGCGAGTAGCCCTGCTCTGCGGAAAGAAGGGCCAGGAAGCGCATCGAGCCGACCTCCCAGAGCCCTTCTACCTTCTGTCGGGTTCCAAGGCCTACATTGAGTTCAAGAGCGACACGAGCGCGGGAAAAGATGGGTTCACCCTCAAGTGGACGAGCGTCTCGCCTGGTTTGAGATCACATTTTGGCCCACACTCCACACACCGCTTCCACAAGCACAGAGCTACCGTTTTGCCAGTGTGCGGCTGGCGACGGACGATTCCTCCCGGAGGCAAGGGCACTCTCGATTCACCCAACTTACCCTCGGCCTACCCGAGCGACGTGACCTGTCTCTGGGTGCTCAAGACGGCCGGCGGCAACCACTTCCAGTTCACCATAGGGAGCGTGACCTTTGTCAACGGGAACGAGAACTGCACGCAGGACTCTTTAACGGTGAAAATCTTCCACTTGCGCGCAAAGACCGACGCGTTACTGCTTCTGCTGTAGATTCACGACGGCTCGAAGCCCTTCGACCCCACGCGCAAGTCGATCTGCGAGTCAGGCCAGCACTCGGAGCCCGTCTTCACGTCGCTGCCCAACTCCCGGGTCTACTTCAAAGCCGGCAGAGTGCCGAACACGCCGCCCACCGGGGAAGTTGGCTTCTCCATCGCCTACGCAGTCTTGCCGGGTTGGCGCTTCTTCCACTCCTCCTTTGCTTGTTTGCTTTCAGATCTCGGCGTTGCAAAGTCGTAGAGAGACTATCTTAAGCGCGTTGGATGGGTTTCGACTCACTGATTTTTTGCCCGTCCATTTGTTGCCACTAAAAAATTTGAATTTTGCGAGCGACAGTAACCCAAAGGTCAAAATAGACAAAACGGCTCTAATTCCCTCGTCTTACGTCATAGTGAGACGTGCGGTAGAGAACCGAACAGTAAGTCCCCAACTTTTTGAGGTCGAGGTCGGATTTCACTGCAATTTTAACAAAATATGTCAGTTGGCCCAAAAACCCAATTTCCTGATCTAATATTCCTGATCTATTCCTGATCTGTAAAATACGCATCGACGCAAATTTACAGGCAAATGAAGTTTTTGCCCTTTTAGAGTTGTGGGAACAGAAAAGGCTGTTTCGTCAAAAAATATTACCGTAATCCTTCTACAGTCTCTTCCTCGTCCGAGACCCCCAGACTAATCACCCTCCTCATCATATTCAGTGGAAAAACGATGCGGCGACAATTACACCGGGCTGGGCGTCTACGAGATCTTCACGCCCAACTTCGACCCCGAGAACAACGGTCGCTACTTCAACGGGCTCGACTGCGTCTGGACCTTCGACGGCACCGCCGCCGTCGGAGTGGGAGGGGACGGCTTCGGCCGGGTCGAGTTTTCCTTCTTTGAACTGGAGAGCTCCAGATTTGCGATGACGACGTATCGCCCCCGGCGCTGCAACGCAGACTACGTCGAGGTGCTGCGGTTCTTCGACCCTCTCTTCTTCGACCTTCATTCTGCTTAGCGTCGTGAACGTCGCCTGACGTCCACAGGGAACATTTTATTCGTCCTTCGATTTATATGCGCTGAGTTGATGAGATGCCACCGTTGGGCATATTATTGATCGATTGCGGCGAAGTTTTGTTCAAAGGCTGATGCTCAAATGCCTCCGGTGAACCTCAGGCGATGTTCACGACGTTAACACGGCGTCGCGTAAACTCACTGTACGGTACGTCTCGAAGTTGCAGCTGCGCGAATCGACGGACGATACGGGCCCGATTCGGAGGACTCTCTGCGGAAGGATGGGCATCGGCACGACCGTCGCCTTTAGCAAGCCAACGATTTACATAAGGTTCCATTCCGATGGAGAGAACACATACAAAGGCTTCAAGGCGACCGTCAAGATATGTGAGCTGAACTACAGTAGAATCATCGACGCCTTTGGTCGTTTAAATTAAACAAGGCAAGGAATTCAGGACGCAATTAAGTGAGATTACTTTATAGATCGACAAACAAAATAAGTGAAGTAAAATAAACGCCGTTGAGGCCATTGCAGCCTGCGGCGGAGTCTACAGAGGTCAAAGGAATGGCACCATCCAGTCTCCCAGCTTCCCGCAGGCTCACCCGACACCGGCCAGCTGCTCCTACGAGATTTTCGCCGCCAAGGACACCGAAGTTATCTCGGTGACTCTTTCTACGGTGGGACTTCCCCGCGCCCAGATGCTCTACGACTCGTCATCTGGACAGACGTTGAGCGGCGAGGCCGAGTGCAAGAGAAACAAGATTTCGGTGCTGATTACAGTAACAAAACTACAGTAGGAAGGGAATTGTACGACGCGTCTGGCAAGACCAACAAGCTTAGAGTAAAAACTGGGTACCCGATGATGGTTGATTGGCATTGTATAGTGTGTCGTGCATTTGAGGAGTATATTCCATAGAGTGTCAGAATAGTAAGTTGAGCATTTCTTCGGGGAGTATCGCCGCAGTTACCTCGAGTTTCCAGAGAAAGTTTGTGCCATTGTTGGGCAATCGATGCCTGTAAGGCGCATTAGTGGGTACTGATTCATAAATGGATCAGGAATGTTTGCCGCAGGTTCACTTTGGAATAAAGAGGGTCTAAATGGGACGACGCCCTTTTCTTTTGGGTAACAAATGCGGACGGTTACGGTACCGTTGCTATAGGTTGCAGAACCGCACAGTGAACAGAATTGCCGCGTTTCCTCTTCTGATTGAATAGATGGCGAAAACATAAGTTGCCGGACACATCCATGGAAATATTGCCAAGTTTTGGCCATTTGAAATTGCCGAAATCTGATTGCCGAAATCTGCCATGTTTGAAAAACCTTGAAAATATCCCTGTATTCTGGCTAATTTAAAATTTGGAAACTGCTGTATAATTACTTGACATACTACGCCCGATTCATCCATGCAAAAGATATTTTGAATTTTAAGTTGTTTGAATTGTTGAAATTCTGCAATTCCCAGAAAAACCTTGAAAATATCACGTAATTCTGTTAATTAAAAAAATATAGAACTTATTTGCTAAATAGTTGGCAGACTATGCCCGACACAACAATGCAAAGACA
>JASAMZ010007916.1:0-17618 GCA_030248115.1 Linhomoeus sp. GSCO2_2 | reverse complement strand
TTCTTCGTTCAGTTACGTATTGCTCGGCACTTCCACATATCAAATCGGTACTTGCACATATAATTTGAGTGCTTCCGCATATATTTGGGCACTAGCGCATATTAATGCTTTTGTAGGCGTAAACGCGTTCTTAATGGGCAGCAGCCATTAAAATGAACCGATTGCACTTCTATTGGGTATTGTCAAACTGTAAATTACGTTGAGTTACATGTGTGAAGCAATGGCCGTCTCGCGTTCCGTTACATTTCTTTCGGAAACAGAATATTCCTTCCAAATCAGGCTATGCTCAGGCTCGCCCTGCGCCCACCATGCACAAGAGTCGGTCGACGTCGCAGTCTGGCGGGTCGAAGCTTAGGCTTAACGCGACCAGTGACCAACTTAGCCCTGAAGTTGGTGGTCGCGCTAAGCCTAGCTGAGACCCGCCAGGCGCGACGTCGACCGAGTTTTAGTGCAAACTTTTGGTGGGATGCACACTCCCCCATATGCTTTGCCTCCTACTTAGGCCATCTGTGCCCCTTCCCAGCTAGCGCTTGCGACAACCTTCACTTTGAAGACGGCTTTTGCCTGGTCACCAGACACACAAAAGCGCTCGCTTGCTGACACAAACACTCTAGTTCGTGTGCCTCCCTACTTTATGCTGTCAGAGATGGGGAGAAGGCCGCCTGCAGGTAGTGGTGTACAGTACGGTGGAGATGTTTCAAGATTTGAATATTTGAACCGAGATTAGAGATAGTGTTAATCGGCTGCTTGCGCGTCTGTAACATAGACCGATTAATAATGTTTGAAGGGCTCACAGTTGAACTCCCGTCCTTGTTCCCTTCTCCTCATAACAAACTAGACATTCAAAGCGTAACAAGATAGTACCTAATAGTTTCACGAATTGAGTATTTGTGCTGCAGTTTGAGATCGCGGTAATTGCTGACCTTTGTGTGTAGGTTACACAGTCCGTCCGACCGATGTCAAGGACGGACAGTTCAACTCACTATCCTTGTTCCATATAACATTTTACAATTAATCACAAAACGTTCCAGCAGGGGTAAAAATCGGTAAAGGTAGCGATTCTAATAGGTTTTCGCTACACGCTGCGCCTGCTCTACGGCTTGGAGCTAGTCGGGGCCTTTGTGTTCGCCCTGACGGTCTTCGCCAAGGTCGACAAGCGCATGAAGGACGAGGCGCAGCTGCGGCGCGCTTTCGGCAATCGCCTCTTCGTGGGTCAGACGCTGCTCGCGTGTCGCTTCGGCGTCGACATTCTGACGACGGTGCCGCTGCTCAACAACTACCTGGTGGACATGGAGCTGCTCTACCTGCACGCGCTCTTCGAGCCCCTCTTTCTGGCGATTGCCATGGACGAGCTGCGCCTCCTGCTGCTCTGCAGGGGCGTGAGCGCCGCAGGGGGCCACCTGAACGTCGACGTCTCGCCCATGCTCAGCGGGCAGGCCAACCACACGGTGGTCACCAAGTTCCAGGACATCGGCACGATTCGCTCCAACTCCAACTCGCAGTCGACTCGAGGCTCGGGCGACAGCCAGCGCCTAGGCGGCAGGCAGTCGGACACCTCCAACCTTACCGTAATCCGGTGTCCGCCCAACGCCATCGAGGAGTCGGAGACGCATTACCACTACCAGTTGGAAGCGCCGGCGGCACAAGTTGGGAAGGCGGGTACTACTACGACTACGGCGGTAGCCAACGGAGCCCACTACAGCGTGCCCACGGTTAGCTCACAGATGAAGCGTGCCGAGAGAAGAGTGGAGTTCAAGGGTGGAAACAATTCCCTGAATAGCGAGAAGAAAGCCAACGAGCTCATCATTGCGGATATTCTGCAAGCCTGAAAAAGTGCATGTGCTAATTTTGCCGTTCTGTACGTACAGCTCGCCTCATTTGGAGAGGAGAAGATGTTTCTTTGTCAGTATTTGTGGAGCAGAACAGGATGGGTTTGTTATTGGACGGGAGTGTGCTGGACACCTAGACTGCGCAAGCTGCGGTGCTTGGACCGCGTCAAGCCCTGCAGTCTAAACGCTTCGATGTGGGAGTATCACCAACACGACAACCAGCTTAGACAACTCAGTGAACTACATACGCAATGGTTCGCAATGCGTTTTGAACGGTCGCGCTTAACGATGTTATCCAGTATGCATCTCTCTGAACTGAACATTGGAAGTGGAGTGGAGAGGTGTTTTTTCTCAAGTCAAGTCCTCGTCAGAAGTACCTTAACAAGACACTCCAGCAACAAGACACCACAACAAGACACTCCAGCAATCTGCCTTCTTAGGTCTTGTTCTGTTGCATATGGCGACGATTTGCTCTGGCGCACTGGTTATGAACTAAGAAGCTCTCCGTTAGACCGCCGTTCCAGAGCTTGCAAAAGTGTAGGCGTACGACCGTCTGTCTCTGACTGATTAGGTGATTCCTCACTTCCAGAGGGAACCTCACTGCTTCCACTGTGAACCCCGCTCAGCTCAGAACCGGACCACGTTCGAGGTGCTGCTTGGAGGGAAGCCAGCGCCTGCTGAGTCCGGCTGCCATCGTGGCGAACGGCGCCCTTCTGGTGCTTGGTGTGGTGGCGCTCTTTCCCCTGGGATTCGGGTCTCAGATCTGGCCCTGGCCTCTGGGAACCTGCTGTTCTGCGGCCTCCACAACTGGTTCGTCTTTCTGGAGGAGGAGGTGCAGGAGGAGCTTCGGCCCAGCTTGGACCTGGTGCAACTAAATAGCCCTGGTGGGCTGGAGACTGGCACTGCTCACCAACCACTCCGCCTTCTGCCTCTCCCTACTTTATGCTGTCAGAGATGGGGAGAAGGCCGCCTGCAGGTAGTGGTGTACAGTATGGTGGAGATGTTTCAAGATTTGAATATTTGAACCGAGATTTGAGCCAGTGCTAATCCGCGGCGGGTGCTTGAGGTACAAAAGTCCGACTACCGAGCTTCATAAGGCGCTATGTAGTTGAACTCGCCATTCTTCTTCCTTATCTTTGGCAACAAACCCAAAACGTTACGAAACGTACATAAATTGTCATACAGGGTGTCCCACGGTGGGTTTGGCAACTTTGTTTGCTAGTAGGCAGAGATGGAGTGGGCCGATCGATTTGAAATTTTAGTTGGTTTTACAACTAAGTTTAACTTAGCTATCTGCCAAGTGAGACGATTGTCGTGTGCAACAACGCGAGAATGGCACAGCCGCAAAGTCAAAGTCAAAATTTTTGAAGGAGTCCAATACGGGAATTGCCGTCACTTGCGCAGGGTTGAACATTCCGTGAAGCGGCAAATGGCATTTGAAGGGCAAGACAACAGCCTTTCAGACGATGAAAGAAAGGGCTGTGTAGCCCGAATGATGCGCAAGATACAGCCATCCAAAGTTGTCCACGTTGTGCCTGCGGGCCTCTTGGTCGCCACTCTGGTGGAGGTTTTGCTCTTGCTGCCCTTCATGGCACAACGTGGACAACTTTGGATGGCTGCTTGCGCATCATTCGGGCTACACAGCCATCGTCTGAAAGGCTGTTGTCTTGCCCTTCAAATGTCATTTGCCGCTTCACGGAGTGTTCAACCCTGCGCAAGTGACGGCAATTCCCGTATTGGACCAGGGTGTCATACTGGAATTCATTTTAATTATAGTATAGTATAGTATAGTATGGAAGAGAGTTTTTCAATTCTAGTACAGTATAGTATAGTATTGCCGTTCCCTGTGAATTGTAGTATAGTATAGTACAGTATAGGCAGCAATTTATGAATTGTAGTATAGTACTAGTAATAGAATTCCAGTATAGAAGCCACACAAATATGTCAAAATCATGCCCAAAATGCCAGCTTTTATGTCCTCAATTGCTTGCATAAGGGTACAATGGTCTATATCTTCTCCATTCACAAAAGTTTCATGCAATTTTACTGAAAACTTGAACAATTTGGTCAGAATACAGCAGCACACTGCCAAAATTCGCAACGGAATACGATAAAATCCATACTGTAATACCATTCCAGTATGGTTTGAATTCTAGTATAGTATAGTATAGTATGAGTAAAAAGTTTCGAATTCTAGTATAGTATAGTATAATACTGGAATACCAAAACGAATTGTAGTATAGTATAGTATGGTTATACTATACTATACTATACTATAATACTGGAATTATTATAGTACAGTATGACACCCTGTATTGGACACCTTCAAAAATTTTGACTTTGACTTTGCGGCTGTGCCATTCTCGCGTTGTTGCCAGTGTTGCCGCGAGTAACTTTTTAACTCTTAAAAAGTACGAGTACTCGAGTACAGTACAGTATACTGTACTGTACTCTTTAGATTTTTGGCCCAAAGGTACTGTACTGTACTGTACTCATTAGATTCTCAGAGTACTTTTTAGTACTTTTTAGTACTCGTTGTACTATTTAGAACTTTCTTCATTCTATGTTCCCCACATGCAGCATAATCTGCGTTTTGACAGACCGAATACAGCAATTTACATTGAGATTCGTGCAAAATTGTCGTGAATTGGTGCTTGGAAGTTGAGGCGACGACCATTTCAAGGCTAACAGCCAACTTGAACCACTGTTTTGCATGTGCCAACAGCGAAAAATTTCCCTAATTAACTGCATCTCCGTTTGCTTCAGATTTCTCTGTACTTTTTGGTACTTTTTAAGTACTCAGTACTTTTTAGTACTGTACTCGTTAGCAAATTGGGGCGGCCGTACTGTACTGTACTGTACTCCTTAAAATTTTTGGACAAAAGTACTGTACTGTACTGTACTCTTTAGAAAAATCGTGTACTTCGGCAACACTGGTTGTTGCACACGACAATCCTCTCACTGGCGGATAGCTAAGTTAAACTTAGTTGTAAAACCACCTAAAATTTCAAATCGATCGGTCCACTCCATCTCTGCCTACTAGCAAACAAAGTTGCTAAATCCACCGTGGGACACCGTGTACAGTTTCGTCGTCTCGTCCGTGTCGGTGACATCTAGTCTGACTACTGATGTTTTAAAAGGCGGACAGCTGAACTCAGCATCCTTACGTTCCAGCAGAGATATAAACAGGTTCACTGGCAAAGCTAGCGATACTATGTAGGTCTTCATCGAACATGTTGCATAACATGTTTCAGGGCCACCGGTCTCGTTTCCTTGACCTCGCTGCTCTGTCTCCCCGCGCCCGTGTTTCTGGGTGCTGCCGTAGTCGGCCTTGAGGCGGGCGAAGTGACGCTGCGACTACTGTACGGTCTGGAGCTGATCGGGGCCTTCGTGTTCGCCCTGACGGTCTTCGCCAAGGCCGACAAGCGCATGAAGGACGAGGCGCAGCTGCGGCGCTCCTTCGGCAACCGCCTTTTCGTCGGGCAGACGCTGCTCGCGTGTCGCTTCGGCGTCCACATTCTGACGACGGTGCCGCTGCTCAACAACTACCTGGTGGACATGGAGCTGCTTTACCTGCACGCGCTCTTCGAGCCCCCCTTTCTGGCGATTGCCATGGATGAGCTGCGTCTCCTGCTGCTCTGCAGGGGCGTGAGCGCAGCGGGTGGCCACCTGAATGCGGACGGCTCGCCCATGCTCAGCGGGCAGACCAACCACACTGTAGTCACCAAGTTCCAGGAAGTTTCAATCGTTCCAACCAGTTCCACCAAGTTTCAATCGAACTCCAACTCGCAGTCGACTCGAGGCTCGGGTGACAGCCAGCGCCTAGGCGGCAGGCAGTCGGACACCTCCAATCTTACCGTAATCCGGTGTCCGCCCAACGCCATCGAGGAGTCGGAGACGCATTATCACTACCAGTTGGAAGCGCCGGCAGCACAAGTTGGGAAGGCGGGTACTACTACGACTACGGCGGTAGCCAACGGCGCCCACTACAGCGTGCCCACGGTTAGCTCACAGATGAAGCGGGCCGAGAGAAGAGTGGAGTTCAAGGGTGGAAATAGTGTTGTGAATAGCGAGAAGAAAGCGAACGAGCTCATCATTGCGGATATTCTGCAAGCTTGATAAGGTGCACGCTCATTCATATTTTGCCGGTCTGTACGGCTCGCCCCATTTCGAGAGGAGAAGATGTTTCCTTGTCAGTAATTGTCGATCATTGCACGTCAGTGTTCGCACCTTTAGATTGGTTTGTCAAGAACCGAAAATCACACGCAGATGTTTCACAGTGAGAATTTGACCAACAAACGGAGCCGCTCCAATAATCCAGACCAATCATAGGCTCATGTATATGTTGATATTGTCACCCAGTCGTTGGTCGGCATCTATCTGCACATTTGGGGGTGGAAAGATGTTTCTCGCCAAAATTTGGCCAGCAAAACAAGCGACTCCAACAATGCGCCTCGCGTTGGTTCTTGGCCTGTTCGCGCCAGAGATGATCGACCTGACCGCCTTCGAGGTGCTGCTGGAGGGAAGTCAGCGCCTGCTGAGTCCAGCCGCCATCGTGGCGAACGGCGCCCTTCTGGTGCTTGGCGTTGTGGCGTTCTTTCCCCTGGGATTCGGGTCTCAGATCGTGGCCGTTCTGGCACTGGCCTCTGGGAACCTGCTGTTCTGCGGCCTCCACAACTGGTTCGTCTTTCTGGAGGAGGAGGCGCAGGAGGAGCTTCGTCCCAGTCTGGACCTGGTGCAACTGGCCCTGGTGGGCTGGAGATTGGCACTGCTCACCAACCACTCCGTCTTCTGCCTCTCCCTACTCTATGCTGTCAGACTTGGGGAGAAGGCCGCCTGCAGGTAGTGGTGTACAGTATGGTGGAGATGTTTCAAGAATTGGATATTTGAACCGAGATTTGAGACAGTGCTAATATGCGGCGGGTGCTTGAGGTACAAAAGTCCGATTACTGAGCTTCGCAATGCGCTAGTTGAACTCGCCATTCTTCTTCCTTATCTTTGGCAACAAACCCAAAACGTTACGAAACGTAAACGTGGTATGGCATAGTATTGTAGGTAGATACAGGGTGTCCCACGGTGGGCTTGGCAACTTTGTTTGCTAGTAGGCAGAGATGGAGTGGACCGATCGATTTGAAATTTTAGGTGGTTTTACAACTAAGTTTAACTTAGCTATCTGCCAGTGAGAGGATTGTCGTGTGCAACAACGCGAGAATGGCACAGCCGCAAAGTCAAAGTCAAAATTTTTGAAGGAGTCCAATACGGGAATTGCCGTCACTTGCGCAGGATTGAACATTCCGTGAAGCGCCAAATGGCATTTGAAGGGCAAGACAACAGCCTTTCAGACGATGAAAGAAAGGGCTGTGTAGCCCGAATGATGCGCAAGATACAGCCATCCAAAGTTGTCCACGTTGTGCCTGCGGGCCTCTTGGTCGCCACTCTGGTGGAGGTTTTGCTCTTGCTGCCCTTCAGGGCCGCCGGTCTCGTTTCCCTGACCTCGCTGCTCTGTCTCCCCGCGCCAGTGTTTCTGGGTGCTGCCGTAGTCGGCCTGGAGGCGGGCGAAGTGACGCTGCGCCTTCTCTACTGCTTGGAGCTAGTCGGGGCCTTCGTGTTTGCCCTGACGGTCTTCGCCAAGGTCGACAAGCGCATGAAGGACGAGACGCAGCTGCGGCGCGCCTTCGGCAATCGCCTCTTTGTGGGCCAGACGCTGCTGGCGTGTCGCTTCGGCGTCCACATTCTGACGACGGTGCCGCTGCTCAACAACTACCTGGTGGACATGGAGCTGCTCTACCTGCACGCGCTCTTCGAGCCCCTCTTTCTGGCAGTGGCCATGGACGAGCTGCGCCTCCTGCTGCTCTGCAGGGGTGCAGGCGCCGCGAGTGGCCACCTGAACGCCGACGGCTCGCCCATGCTCAGCGGGCAGACCAACCACACGGTCGTCACCAAGTTCCAGGACATCGGCACGATTCGATCGAACTCCAACTCGCAGTCGACTCGAGGCTCGGGCGACAGCCAGCGCCTAGGCGGCAGGCAGTCTGACACCTCCAATCTTACCGTAATCCGGTGTCCGCCCAACGCCATCGAGGAGTCGGAGACGCATTACCACTACCAGTTGGAAGCGCCAGCGGCACAAGTCGGGAAGACGGGTAGTACTACGACAACGGCGGTAGCCAACGGCGCCCACTACAGCGTGCCGACGGTTAGCTCACAGATGAAGCGGGCCGAGAGAAGAGTGGAATTCAAGGGTGGAAGCAATTCTCTGAATAGCGAGAAGAAAGCCAACGAGCTCATCATTGCGGATATTCTGCAGGCCTGATAAGGTGCACGCACGTGTCTATTGTACCTATTTTGTCGCTCTGTACTGCACGCCCCATTTGGAGAGGAGATGTTTCCTTGTCAGTAATTGTCGAGCATTACACGTGAGTGTTATTGCAATGGTTTCTAGCGTGTGCAGCAACCGAGTGCATGTCTAGAATCTAAACCTCACGCAGATGTTTCACAGTTAGAGTTTGATCAACGCAGGAAGCCGAATCGATAACTATCAGGCGCGTTGGTAATGCTTGCCGAATATTGCGTCTTCTACATGTTGTCACTCAGTCATTAGTCGGTATACTCTGCACATTTGGAGTGGAGACTGGAGAGATGTTTTCTCGTCAGAATTTGACCAGCAAAACAAGCCACTCACAACAATACGCCTCGTTGGTTCTTGGCTTGTATGCGCAAGTGATGTTCGCCCTGACCGCCTTCGAGGTGCTGCTGGAGGGAAGCCAGCAGCCAGCGCCTGCTGAGTCCGGCCGCCATCGTGGCGAACGGCGCCCTTCTGGTGCTTGGCGTGGTGGCGCTCTTTCCCCTGGGATTCGGGTCTCAGATTGTGGCCGTTCTGGCCCTGGCCTCTGGGAACCTGCTATTCTGCGGCCTCCACAACTGGTTCGTCTTTCTGGAGGAGGAGGAGCAGGAGGAGCTTCGGCCCAGCCTGGACCTGGTGCAACTGGCCCTGGTGGGCTGAAGATTGGCACTGCTCACCAACCACTCCGCCTTCTGCCTGTCCTTACTTTATGCTGTCAGAGATGGGGAGAAGGCGGCCTGCAGGTAGTGGTATACAGTATGGTGGAGATGTTTCAAGAATTGGATATTTGAACCGAGATTTGAGGCAGTGCTAATCCGCGTCGGGTGCTTGAGGTACAAAAGTCCGATTACTGAGCTTCACAAGGCGCTAGTTGAACTCACCATTCTTCTTCCTTATCTTTGGCAACAAACCCAAAACGCTACGAAACGTGGTATGGCATAGTATACAAACATAGTTTCGTCGTCCCGTCCGTGTTGGTGACATATGTGTACATACCTAGTCCGATTACTGATGGTTTAAAAGGCGGACAGCCGAACTCACCATCCTTACGTTCCGGCAGAGGTATAAACAGGTTCACTGGCAAAGCTAGCGATACTAGGTCTTCATCGCACATGTTGCATAACAATCCACCTTTCCGTTTTCAGGGCCGCCGGTCTCGTTTCCCTGACCTCGATGCTCTGTCGCCCGTGTTTCTGGGTGCTGCCGTAGTCGGCCTGGAGACGGGCGAAGTGACACTGCGCCTACTCTACGGCTTGGAGCTAGTCGGGGCCTTCGTGTTCGCTCTGACGGTCTTCGCCAAGGTCGACAAGCGCATGAAGGACGAGGCGCAGCTGCGGCGCGCCTTCGGCAATCGCCTCTTCGTGGGTCAGACGCTGCTCGCGTGTCGCTTCGGCGTCCACATTCTGACGACGGTGCCGCTGCTCAACAACTACCTGGTGGACATGGAGCTGCTTTACCTGCACGCGCTCTTCGAGCCGTTGTTTCTGGCGATTGCCATGAACGAGCTGCGTCTCCTGCTGCTCTGCAGGGGCGTGAGCGCAGCGGGCGGCCACCTGAATGCGGACGGCTCGCCCATGCTCAGCGGGCAGACCAACCACACTGTAGTCACCAAGTTCCAGGACATCGGCACGATTCGCTCCAACTCCAACTCGCAGTCGACTCGAGGCTCGGGCGACAGCCAGCGCCTAGGCGGCAGGCAGTCTGACACCTCCAATCTTACAGTAATCCGGTGTCCGCCCAACGCCATCGAGGAGTCAGAGTCGCATTACCACTACCAGTTGGAAGCGCCGGCGGCACAAGTCGGGAAGACTACGACTACGGCGGTAGCCAACGGCGCCCACAACAGCGTGCCCACGGTTAGCTCACAGATGAAGCGGGCCGAGAGAAGATGGAGTTCAAGGGTGGAAACAATTCCCTGAGTAGCGAGAAGAAGGCGAACGAGCTCATCATTGCGGATATAACTTGATAAGGTGCGCGTGCTAATTTTGCCGTTCTGTGCGCACAGCTCGCCTCATTTGGAGAGGAGAAGACGTTTCAGTGTTGGCATTTGACAAACATTACCAACAACAGTGTCAGTGTCACTTACTGCCAGTGCCAACAACTAAAATGTCGAATCTGCAACAATCGAAATTGACTGAGGATGTTTCCTTTGACGTTATGATCAACACAACGAGCGGTTGCGCTAATTCAATGGAACAATGCGAGTTTAACTTCCCTTGCTACCTTGTCACTCGGCCGTTGTTCGGAATAGAGAGGCTGTTTTCCCGTCAGAATTTGACCTGCGTAACAAGCCACTCAGACAATGCACTTGGTTGGTTCGCGGCCTGTTTGCGCAAGAGATGTTCGGTCAACAAAGGCGACTGTTACTCCCCTCTAGTCCTCTCAAAGTAGCCAGGGGATCGCGAGAGGCGTCAACGGTCACTTCTGGGCGACTCCACCCCAATTGTCGTCGTACAGCGTACGCACTCCAAAAGCCTTTTAGTCTCGGCGCTCGCGTTCGCGCGATCCGCTACTCTTTGAGGCTGAGTACGGAAGGCGCCTTCTAGTTGAGCAAACAATGCACAATGGGGCTCGAGAAAAAAGTGAGTGGGCGAGATGGAAACCTGTCGCGGGTCCCAGCAGCGTCACGATTGGAAAGCCCTCAGCCGAAAAGTCAATTCTCTGGCAAGAAAACGAAGAGGGAGTCTCGGCGGTGCCGGCGACGACCGACGACGACTCAAGCGGATTTGCCGCCGCCGACAGACAACGGACGGAGAATTTGCGAGGACAGTTGCGCGACGCCCCGGTTCTTAGGACGGCAGTTAGCTCCCTGAGCCTCTGACCGGCTGGATCGTTGTGCAACTTCACTCCAGCGAAGGGATTTCAACAGCACCAGCGAAAATGACACGGTGAGTGCATCGTAGCAAGTCGAAAATGACACGGTTTGTGAAGCATCGTAGCAAGTGCACAAATCCTAATTGAGCAATGTCTCATTGAGCGTCCCATTAGCGATTCGTGAGCTGTGTTCGGTATATGGAGCTAGTGAAACCGTTTCACGTCACTCATCCTACTGCAGATCCGTCCTTTCCTCCCTGCTGATCCTATCAGTTCCACTGATGGCTGTCGATGGAGCCATAGCTCGTCAGAAGCGTCAGACGTCCAACTACCGTCCCTTCTACCTCACGACCACCACCCCGGGCTACAACTACAACAACTATCGCACTACAACCACTCCAAACTACAACTACAACAGCTACAACAACTACAGAACGACGACCACGCCGAGCTACTACAACTACAACAGCAACTACAGGACGACCACCTCGGGATACAACAACTATGTCAACGCCCACACGACGACGCCCAGCAGCTACTACAACAACCAGTACCAGACGAGTCGACCCAACTACTACGGCTTCCAGACCACGACCCAGTCGCCGTACAGACCATACAACTACAACAACTACAACAGGAGAGGGCAGGGTGTTATGGTAGGCGACAGTCAACTCTTCACGGAGACTGGAGAGTTCAACCGACAAGGCTTCGAGTCGCTGACAAGCAAAGTCTCTGACGCACTGGAGGTTGGTAGCGTTGCCTGTCCTGAGAATATCAACACCACCATACCACTAGTTAGTGGCAACCATGCAACATCTTCTCTCCAACTCTGGGCTTTGTTTTCAAAACCCGATTTGTGTACGAGTGAATGGATTCGACAAGAACGAAAGCAATCAAGCACGAAAGCAGTTTGGCATTTCTATGTAACATTTAGAGTGCCCATTAAAGTTCACTTTGCTTTGACGAACGTCTGCTCCTTGGACGTCAGCTGGAAGCTGTTATCAATTATGTGCCAAATTCGCTGCCATTTGGAGCAAACTAGGTTGCGGTGGCGATCAGACGTAACGGATACAATATCCAAACAGGGCTTTGTGCTTCATACGGAACCGCTCTGCGGAATTCATACGGAATTCTTACGTCATACAACAAACCCCTCCCAAAGTTTAGGCTAGGTAAGTTAGGTTTAAGTTACATCTGTCTTAAGTCTACTCATACTGCAACATCTCTCCATCCCTTCTCTCCAATCTCCCACTCAGACGAACAACGCCAACCGTCCCCGGCTGGAGGCAATTGGTCGCGAGGTGTCCTCCACCTGGCAGCGTCTGATCGGGGAGCTGACCAGGCGCGACTCCCCAGTGAAAAGGGCCAACGACCAATACGTCTCGGAGTTCACCAACATGATCCGTCCCTACCTCGACAGGTTCGCCGACCAGTTCGGTAGGATGGCCGAGATACAGAGTGAAGAGAACCAGAAGTGGAGGGAGGTATTCCAGCCGCTGGGAGCGGCTCTGGGCCTGTCGTCGTCAAGTAGCAGCGCTGGGAAGCTGAAGAAGACGGAGTGATGACTGTGGTATTGTGATGGATCGTTTCATCCTATGCAGTGGTCGAATCAGTCTGTGACCGCTGCAATGTGCATTCGAATCTGTCGGTGGCTGGTTCGTGTCGCTGCTTGTTGAAGGCAGACAACCCAAGACTCCCAGGGGTTATGTAGTTCGTCTCGAGCATACTTGTTGTGAACGGACAACTAAACTGCTTGGCTTCGGTGCATGCTGTATGTTCGCTTGAGACATTATTAGCTGTGCACGCTTGTGTACTGTTTGGTACAAGTGCAAAATATTGTGACTTCCGTGCTGTTTTGGCCTGGTAGCACAGAACTGTGTTATACGATCACACCTTTCTTTACTCACTTTCCAACGCTCAGAATGATTCACTCGTTCAATGAAGAGTAATAACTTGCGCGCCTATACAATTCATACGTCCAACTAGATAAACCGGAACTCTTCAGAACGTTCATCCCGCTAAAAGGAGGCTGTTGACTTTCCAACTCCGCTTGCGGCAGAAGTGCTCTGTTGTCGTCTCGTCTTTCCTTCCAAACAAGAGCCGATGGAAGCTGCCAAGTTGTACGAACGAACATCTGAAGCTGCGCGCATGGTACTGACTGAAACGCGAAGACGTAACGGGTCACACGACTCCGGCGAGTCATCGCAAAACAGATTATTTTATTGGATCGCCGCAGCCGAAAATAGCACTTTGGCAAGCGACGCTCGAGGTGCCAGACTTCGGCGCTGGCGGCGTGTGTACTGTGTACACAAGAAACCGACTGTCCGCGCCCCGGGCAAATAGCCGCAGGCATTATCACGCGTCGCCACCCGCCGAGCGGTGGCAGATGAGCGTCAAGTGCCATTCATGGCTTCTGGCCACTTGGGCGGCCGTCACAATATTAGTCGTCGCCGCCTTGCCTTCGACGCAGCAGGACGTCGTCCTCACATTTCTTCTTCCCTTCCTTCGTCGTCGTTGGAACTTCGCGGCGGAAGGAGCGGAAGGGTGATTGGGCCTCAATTGCGGAAGGGGCGAACCGATTCGATTTGGCCGCCGCCCGCGCTCTCGCTCGCGGCAGGCGGTAGCCGTCACATGGGCGCAAGAAAGTGTAGTAGAACCGTTGAAGTAGCCGAGGCAAGTGAAAACCGAAGCGCCGTCGGAGGAGGAAGAGACGGTCGACAAGTTTGGCCTCCGGCCATATGCCACATTCATGATGGATGTACATACATCGCGCGTGAGAATCGATGGCCCTTCCTTCTCCTCCCACGAGCCAACTTGTTTTGTTCCTGTCTCTTTCTCTCACGAGCACTGATTGGCTGTTGCTTGCTTCGCAAAGCTGTCCTTATGGGAGCAATTCTAGTCAACTCCGACCGCTGGGAATTGTTCCGCCCCTCATGTAAGCTGGCATTGACGGGCCAATCGTGAAGCCTCTCTCTTCGAGCCCTTGTCTCAGTTTACTCCGCCGTACTCTTCTCTTACTCACTCTTTTCACTACTCAGGAGGAGGGGGGTGGGGGGGGGGGGGGGGGGGGGGGCGAAGAAACTTCAATCCGCTAATGACTCGAGGAGGGGGTGGTGGAGTAGCTAACCTCTCTTGCGTGCCTCGCGTGTGAGACGGGAATAGAGTCGTGACTAGAGTAGGTATGTGTTGGTCGATCGAACACGCTTCAGTTAAAAGACGTCTCTTAGTGTCACTAAACTGCTTCGCTTCGCTCAGAGATCACGTACGCAGCAACTTGTGACTTCAGGATTACTATTTTGGATTCGTGTGGAAGGTACATTAACCTCCTACGCAAGTACTAGGTGATGTTTCATTTTGATTACATACGGTGACACTGAGAGGATTTAGTAATGGCGATGTTACTTGAATGCACGCCCAAAACCCTCTAGAAGGTCCAATTTGGTGGCTGATTGGCCCATTGCAGTGGTACATAGTAGGTATGGTGACCATACTCGAATGGGGCGTGCAGTACAGAGCGACAAAACAGACACGTGCGTGCACCTTATCAAGCTTGCAGAATATCCGCAATGATGAGCTCGTTCGCCTTCTTCTCACTATTCAGGGAATTGCTTCCACCCTTGAACTCCACTCTTCTCTCGGCCCGCTTCATCTGTGAGCTAACCGTGGGCACGCTGTAGTGGGCGCCGTTGGCTACCGCCGTAGTCGTAGTAGTACCCGCCTTCCCGACTTGTGCCGCCGGCGCTTCCAACTGGTAGTGGTAATGCGTCTCAGATTCCTCGATGGCGTTGGGCGGACACCGGATTACGGTAAGATTGGAGGTGTCAGACTGCCTGCCGCCTAGGCGCTGGCTGTCGCCCGAGCCGCGAGTCGACTGCGAGTTGGAGTTGGAGCGAATCGTGCCGATGTCCTGGAACTTGGTGACGACCGTGTGGTTGGTCTGCCCGCTGAGCATGGGCGAGCCATCCGCATTCAGGTGGCCCCCCGCGGCGCTCACTCCCCTGCAGAGCAGCAGGAGACGCAGCTCGTCCATGGCAATCGCCAGAAAGAGGGGCTCGAAGAGCGCGTGCAGGTAGAGCAGCTCCATGTCCACCAGGTAGTTGTTCAGCAGCGGCACCGTCGTCAGAATGTGGACGCCGAAGCGACACGCCAACAGCGTCTGACCCACGAAGAGGCGATTGCCGAAGGCGCGCCGCAGCTGCGTCTCGTCCTTCATGCGCTTGTCGACCTTGGCGAAGACCGTCAGGGCGAACACGAAGGCTCCAATCAGCTCAAGGCCGTAGAGTAGGCGCAGCGTCACTTCGCCTGCCTCCAGGCCGACTACTGCGACGGCCAGAAACACGGGCGCGGGGAGACAAAGCAGCGAGGTCAGGGAAACAAGACCGGCGGCCCTGGAATCGGAAAGGTGTATTGTTATGCAAAATGCAAACGTGCGATGAAGACCTAGTATCGCTAGCTTTGCAAATGAACCTGTTTATATTTGCGGAAACGCAAGCATGGCGAGTTAGGTTATCCGCCGTTTAAACATCATTGGACTACCTGTATGTAACGTACACGGACGGGACGACCAAACTATGCATGCCATACGTTTTGGAACTTTTTTTGTTTGTCAACAACAAGGAAGAAGGATGGTGAATTCAACTGTGTCCTGCGTGCCTTGCAAAGCTCACTAACAGGACGCTGTTGCTCCACAGCCGTTAATTAACACTACCCTCTACTCTCGGTTCGAATATTCAATTCTTGAAACATCTCCACCATACTGTACACCACACCTGCAGGCGGCTTTCTCCCCGTCTCTGACAGCATAAAGTAGGGACAGGCAGAAGGCGGAGTGGTTGGTGAGCAGTGCCAATCTCCAGCCCACCAAGGCCAGTTGCACCAGGTCCAGGCTGGGACGAAACTCCCCCAGCGCCTCCTCCTCCAAGAAGACGAACCAGTTGTGGAGGCTGCAGAACAGCAGGTTCCCAGAGGCCAGAGCCAGAACGGCCACGATCTGAGAGCCGAAACCCAGGGGAAAGAGCGCCACCACACCAAGCACCAGAAGGGCGCCGTTCGCCACGATGGCGACTGGACTCAGCAGGCGCTGGCTTCCCTCCAGCAGCACCTCGAAGGTGGTCAGGTTCTGAGCGGGGTCCATTGTAATTGGCGTCCTCTGCCTACAGTGGCAGTGGTGAAGTTCTCTCTGAAAAGAGGAAGGAATCAATCAGTCAGAGATTGACAGACGGTCGAACGCCTACACTCTCACAAGCTCTGGAACAACGCCTCTATCGTAGGGCTTCTTAGTGTCATAGCCAGTGGGCATAAGACAAAGGATGGGCGCAATAACAGCTCGCAATCATCAAGATGACAAATATGTACTGTAAGCGCCTCTTGGCTAGCGGCAGGCAGACGCGTGCGTCAATCGGATCAGTGTCACATAGCAACCATCTATCTGGTGGAATTACAGGGCTCGCGGCGATGTGCAGGCGTCCGGGCTTCCGCCACCGACTGAACTCGTGATCCTAACGTGCGAAGACAATGCCTGAGGCAATCTGACCCTGTTGACAAGGGGACGAACGGTACACAATGGCTATCTAAAGAGCTGCTTGGCAAACACACGTATGGGCTTGCCCACAAAACAATGGGTATAATGTCGAGGCAGGAAGGCTCATGTAACACCCATTAGTGGGATACTTAGCATTCTTTGTACCTCGCCTAGAGGCGCGCTGCTTTCGCACGATCGCGTTCTTCTCACGCTTCACCTACGCTCGCACCCGTAGGAGAAACAATAGCGAGGCACTCCACCTAGATCCGCCCCCTAATGAAGGCGGAGATCTCAGAAATGGAAGGGCGGCAGCTATGTACATACGTTCCACTCGGCTAGCAATAGGCAAACTCATCAGTCTAGAATAGCAACGTCTGGACTCGAAGTCAGAAATGGTTCATCGCGTGCGTCAAGGGCGCTGCATTTAGACGAGACGCGCGTCACTCACGACGAGCATAAGGGCGGCGGTTTCAGCGAAAGTATAAATTGGATGAGGGCAAATGATTCATTGGTTACACGGACTGCTGCAGTTTGAAGTTCCTACTACCTAACGAATGTGAGCCCAATGCGATGACAAGACGCTCTGTAGCGTAGGTGTTTACAACGAGTAGTCCGTACTCAGACCACTATTACCCTTGCCCGAAGTTTGAAGAAGTCCAGTCACATAATCGAAACGTGGCCGAAAATGCTGCCCGCTTCTTTGTATTGCATTTACAACACTTCAGTGACATCCACACCCGGACCTGGATTGGGATGGACCAGGGGGGGGCCGAAACGCAGCAGAAGGGCGAAAATATGACGGGCGCCACATAACTTAATTCGCCGTTACTCCCACGTGCCTGTACCGATCTTGACAAAATTTTGCACACTTATACATTAATATGTTGGCTTTCGAATGGTGTATAAGCGGACCGTCTCAACGCCGCAATCGGCAGAGAAATCGGACGAAGTTTGAAATTGGCGCCATTTTGATCGATTTCCGCCGCGTCAAACTTTATTTTCTAGCTCACGCTAGAGAAGAGATAAAATTTTTCTGATGACATACTTCCGATGCGGAATTATGTCCTCTTTTGAATGCAACCGGTTCCAGCTCGATCGATGCAGGCACGCG
>JASAMZ010007915.1:0-13031 GCA_030248115.1 Linhomoeus sp. GSCO2_2 | reverse complement strand
GGTTGAAAAATAAGCGCCCCCCCTCCAATAAGAGCCCCTCCTAGAGGAAGGTTGAAAAAATAAGCGCCCCCCCCCCCCTCCAATAAGAGCCCCTCCTAGAGGAAGGTTGAGAAAATAAGCACCCCTCCAATAAGAGCCCCTCCTAGAGGAAGGGTGAAGAAATAAGCGCCCCCCTCCCAAATAAGCACCCCTCCTAGAGGAAGGTTCAAAAATAAGCGCTCCTCCAGAGATAGGTTGAAAAAATGAGTGCCAGGGCGCTCACTGGAGGATTTACAGTATCCACTAGAATTTCGCTTGTGATGATGTCGTCAGCCCCCCCCCCCCCCCCTACTGTTTCCCCTGCTTCCCTCCAACCCTTGAATCTTCGGGTGGATACTTCACTCGCTACCTTCCTTGCTGTTGCTGCCAACACAAAGCGAGAGCAGAATGGAAGGAGGGGCCTGCAATGCAAGTCGTGTGGTCAGAGTCCAACAGATCGGCGATCCCTGTGACTGCTGCTAGATCCTTACCTGGTGCGCGACTCATTGTGCCTGGTCTCGGAGTTTGTCAATTTGGCAAAATGAACGCTTGCTGTTCACATTAGTCTCTGGTGGATCGCTCGTCTCAAATAGGTAGTTGCGTGCAAACTGTTACATGGCGCATCTGAGCCTTCTGCTCTTTTACTCCCTTCCTGAAGGCTGAAATGAGGAAACTGTCAGAACGTGGCACAGACGCGACCTACGACGGCGGCGAAGACATAGTTCGACGCAGAACATTGTGGGGAGTCGAATGGAACAAGAATCACTTCGATCGGCCCACTCTAGCTCGAGATATTCAAATTTCAAAATAATGGGTTCAACTTTCTCACCGACCCGCAGGTCCTCGGCCTCCTCCAGCTGGACGAGGTGGGCGGCCGGAGGGAAAATTCGTCCGTGCGGCCGCTGTGGACGTTCGATGGCGGACCTGAAGAGATAAGCGGATGTAGGAATTTTAGACGCGTCGAATGCAACAGGTCTCGACTCTCTAGGTGCTCTGTAGCTCGAGATACAAGTGCATTTCCCTAGCCCTATCCTTAAGCGTTGAACCCATTCTCAATAATGGGTTCAAGATTGACAACGGGTTCAAGTGTCCGTGTGCACTTGAAAAGGTTAAGTTTGCTACCGCATAAGCCTCGCTTTCTTGGAGCATCTCGTACACCAGCTGGTCATAGAACACCTCGATCACCAGGCCTTCGTCTCTGAATTTGAATGCTCAAAATACCGTATCACAAACCCAGAATAGATTGCTAATACCTGTAGAGTTCGAAGCACTCTTTCGGTGTCAACCCGTCTGGACAGTCATTGGCCTTTTGCCCCACCGTAGCGGGCCATCTACTTGCTGAGTAGGAGACGGAGAATGTTGTCTGTCTACAAATTATTAATTGAATTATTCATTTTCACAATTCAACAAAATTTCTCCAAGGATTCGCTCACTCGCACGGCTGAGGGCAGTCGCAGTGGGCGCCCTCTTCCGTTCCGGTGGTAGAACTCAGGCACTCGCCTAAATGTTGCCTTTAGATTATGAATTTTAATGCGAATGATAAAATGCGAACAGACGTTTATCTGGGTCATCGGCAGGGCACAACGTGCCATTGCGCGTCGGCGGCATACGAGGATCGCCGCAGCCGCAAACGTCAATGAAATGTCGTTGGGTACAACTGCGATAGCAGCCCTGAAATACTCTTATGTTTTGTATTAAGAAAGTCAAAAGAGCACTTATGTCTCGTAGTCGTTACCTCTGTCCCATAATCCTTATCGGTGTAAATGTATTCGGGCGTTTTCACGCCAGGCGCGAGGCAATTGCCAAACGGCGCTGGAAGTCGGTGAATTTTGCGCTGAAAACGTGAAAGATTAGCTGTTCATCCAATTAAGATCCATCGCGATTCAGTCATTATCATTATACTCTATCATGATCAATCGTGAGCGATCTAATCATGTGTGTTAGCGTCTGATACCGATCGAAATCCAGGCACTATCATACTGTGTGTGAGGAAGTCTATCAATAGTTTAAATATCAAGATTCATCAGCTGATAAGGATCTAGCGACGGGTGGTCCGTAGGATCTACTGATGATGTCGAACTGGTAATGGTGGTATCGGGAGGATACTATTGTATTAGGAAGAGGTATTGTTAAAATGCATGCAGAGTAACCTGGAAAACGTCTCTGTATTCTGGACCAGCTGACTTTGCTTAGGCTTTGGTTTAGGCTTAGGCTTAAGTTCAAGCTTGGGTATATAGGCTTATGCATTTGCGCGTTCGTCAGTTTGCATTTTACGAACACGGAGAGCATCCTCCACGAATCATGATGATCTGATAAGGGTTAATGGTTAGGTACCACTCACCATATGAAGTCCAAATGACGAAACAGCTCCCGTAGGAGCGTTGTAGCCTAGAGTGTCGGGAAATGGCTGCTCTGACGCCAGATGGACCGCTAGGCGGACCCCAGCAGACTCAGTGATGGGCAAATAGTCAGTTGTGTTGACAAAAAACTCCATTTTGAGGCCGTAGCTGGGCCCAGTTTTGGTCACAGGCGCGCTTTCGTTCGAATTGTTGATTTTGCGATGGAAAGTGTAGCAGTTTCCAAAAATGGGGTCGAGAATTTGGGTGAAATCGCTGAAATGGTGCACTTGTACTTGATGATATTTCTTACTCATACGCATTTATAGTGGATTTTGACCCACCTTTCAACTTGGCAATCTTTCCCTTGAAAGGAGCATTTCTTGATGAATTCTTCTCTCGAATAGGACATTCCAGCCCTGAAAGTCTCGTTCAGCTCTGTCACAACAGTGAAAGCCAAGTTTTCTTGCGCTCGAGAACGAAGCGCCAGCTCGTCTGTAAGATCCTGGAATTGAATCATTTTGACGTCTGATTTGTTCTGATGCAATTTGCTTTAATCAATTTAATTAATGGGCCAATGTTTGTTCGACTTTATTCATTTTGGTTTTGGTAACTTTTTCAACAGAAACTAGGTATTGGTTTGGGTAGTTCTCCTTAATCTACTTCACTTCACTTATCTTTTCCTATCTTTTCCTAGGTATAATGAATATTTGTCGCATTTATATTAGTCTTTTCAATATATTCTATTCAATTTTATTGTACCACATTGTGCCTAGAAATTTGTTTAATCATTCTTTTTATTTTATTTCATTATCTTGCTTCAGTCTAATATATTTCATTTAGCTTCCAACTCTTAGCTCACCTTCACACCCATCGCGTCGTCAAATTTCTCCTTTTCCTCCTTTTCCTTTGTTTGCGTTTGCCACGTTTTCAAAATTGGGTCTTTCATGGCATCTTGCACTGCTTTTGTCCTGTTTGGTTCCAGAGTAATTTCTTCTGATTCGTCTTCTGGACCGAAACGTTTGTCCACCGTGGATAGCGGCTGATCGAAAATGATACAGGCTATTTTGCCAGCGCACAAACAGTTCTTTGGTCGCGTGTCTGTGGAGTTTCCGTCTGGACTTTCCGTGGTGTCGTCCTCTGGATCTGAAATGCATACTTACACCTTGTCTGAAGGAGCCTTTTGTCGACAGTTTTTCTTGGCCCCAATACAGACTACTTCAAAGAAGAAATGTTGCCATATACCCATAGCAAACTGTTCAGAACCACTTTTAGAGTGTCCTTAGTTACTTCCGAAGAAAGGCGAAAGCATGTCGAATTTGGCAGCAAGCACTAAGCAGCGAAAAAATCTATTCTAATAAGCCTCCCGACGGTGGGGGTGGGGGAGGGGGGGGGGGGGGGGTTGGGGTATTTGTTAAACCTTTCTCTAGGAGGGGCACATAATAGTTTAGAGGGGGGTGGAGGGGGGGGGCTTATCAGAGAGTATTCACGATAATTGCGATCAATGCCAACGTTCAGTTTGCTCTTTTGGTAACTCCTTACAATTAGACTGCAGCAACAACAAAACTATTTCAGACATCACCGTACTCACCCACGGTGTCGCAATAGCCACTGTTGTAATAGCAGGTGGAGCAGTGCCTTCTGCTCCACTGCTCAGGAGGGTAGCAAGGCCAGGCCACCTCCTCTTTCACCCTGTTGTTGAAGAAACACAGACAGAGCTCGCGACCGTCCTCCCCCGGAGCTCTGCCTGAATGATTGTCATTAACAAAATGGTGATTGAAGTTACAAATAGTAGGTAATTCATGTGAAGTAGAAGTGTGAGTGATTAAGCAGATTAATAAAAGAAAACTTTGAAATAATGTCGTGCAGAATAATACCATCTCCCTCCACCTGAATAACTACTGCAAAATGCAACAAAACAGAGGTGACAAACCAACTGACTCTAATTTGGTCCAACCAATTGAATATATGTATGGTAAATCAAAATGTTTAGAATAACATCCTTACCTAACACTTTCTCACAATATGTTTATAATCACTTACATGCTTAATGTTGAATTGAGCCGGTGTTCTAAATTGCCTTGTTTCGATTACATAACTATCACACATTGTTGAACTCAAACTTGACCAAACTAAATCTCACAGCAGTCAAATAATACGCATTTCACCTTCTTTGTCCGCCTCACACGATATGGCACTTTTGTCGTGGTCGCATGTACACGCCGAATAAGCGGGTTTCAAAAGATGAGATGTAGCCTGCCGCTTTACCCTGTGAGCCAAACTTGCTTCGCTGTCACTATTGTCTGACGATTGTCCACCAACTTTGTTCATTTGGTCTGTGAAGCTGCCCAACTGAAATTATGAATTTTGAGATGTGAATTTGAAATATTGAAAGCTGAAATTTTTCGTGTGAAGTTCTGAACTGCACAATTGAGGGAGAGTTCAATTTTGAATGACGCTTGCATTACAAATTTGAATTACAAATTGAAATTGTAAATCACGCCACACACCGTCCTTCCAACTGATGCAGTGCCTTCCACGTTGCTCCGCTTGTAGGGATTCATATTGCAAACTGTGACGGCAGGGAAGCTGACGTCGTCGAATTTAATCTAAAATCGGCGTTTTCGATGGATGCAATTTGTGAATATTTCGCAGTTTTTAAACAGTCACCTCCACGCTGACGATCTTCTCTTTAGCGTTGAACTTGAGAACGCAATTTCGAATTAGGTAGATAATGCAAAGCGCACACAGAACACAGAGCGTAATCCACATCAGCCTCTTCTGGCGACTTTGTGCTGCGGCTATTCGTGGGATGCCGTGCGCCGAACTGTCGAGTGCCCAAGCTGCTAATCGACCCTGTTTCTTCTCATTCTGAATAGTGAAGAGGTTGGGGTTGACGACGACGACGACGACGACGTCGACGACGACGACGACGACGACGACGACGACGACGACGACGACGACGACGACGACGACGACGACGACGACGACGACGACGACGACGACGACGACGACGACGACGACGACGACGACGACGACGACGACGACCTGTTCATCATTGCACTGTTGACACTGGTGCGGTGGTGGTGACATTTCTGGCGAAAGATCCTTCTCCTTTTCCTTCTCGGTGTCATACGTACCGTTTTCGCGAGTTATATCACCATTTATGTCTGCCGTTGTGGCCTCGTCGATAAACGGCGTGTTCTCATTGCTTTCCATCGATTCTTCCTGTGAAATCAGGTAAGTGAGGCTTGGCCTCGCCATTTCTTGGTTACCGGCAACAACTTAGCGAGGGTTAGATCTCTGAGGATTTGCAGCTTTCAACGATGCAGCCAAGAATATTATAAACCTATTTGGAGAAGCGAACGCCGCTGTCTGTTAGAAGCAATAAACAATGCTCGTTGAGACGTCGTTTGCTGACGTTGAATAGGCTACATCCCTCTGGCCTCTGCACCTTAGTTTATTTCGGCCGGAACAAGGATCTCGCATACGACTACAAATCGAAAACAGTTGAAATAAATAACAACACGAGAGAAGCTGGGCGTTGCAACTGATTTCTTCCGAAGCCGGCTGCGTTTAGGCTTGGGTTCTGTTTTGCATACTTGGGTCGAGTTTTGCATACTTGCATACTTGCGCAGTTTTCCATACTTGAGTCCAGACATAGTGTTCGCCTCCAGGTAATCGTTACCGAATCCTTATGTTTGTTCCGCTGTTAGACAGGAAGATGTCCGGGGTTTCATTGATAACCGGGCATTGAAGACTGACGAGACGATAATACAAGTGGTAGGTACAACGCGCAATAACACAAAGTGCCGCTTCAAACCGCTCCACAAATGCCAGCGACCTACCGGTTTCTCCGTCCGTAGTCTATCCTCTTCCGAAACAGGAAACCTGGCCAATCGCTGCGACATCATCCCTTTCCTTCGCGTTGCGTTGCCGTTGTTGTTGTTGTAACGATTGTCGCCCCTCGTCCCATCCGCCGCCGCGCCTACCCGCATAGTTCGCAATACTGCCTGTGTAAGGAGGTGTACGCATTGTGAGTACGTACAGACATGTGGTAGAGTGGTGTCAGTTGATGCGATTTTCGCCAGTTATTTACACCGCAGTTATCTATTACACCGTGTCGCTCACTGACATTAGTACAGTCCACCTTTCAAATAGTGTGAGAGAATATGAAACACGTCGAACGGAAGCCAAATTCGCGTACAGTTTTAACGACACCAATTTGAACGCACGACAAATTCAGTTGCAGTCGCACGGTGCGCCGAAGGTTCACAGGGTCATGTACATTGTAGCGACGCGCGATTAACATGAGAAAGCCAAGTATACGAGCGCGCATCTACTGTACTTTACATAGAAGGTTCTAGCGCACAGAGTGCGTCCGCATACGCACAACAATGGACAAATAAATGGACCGCCGGCGAGGGGGGACTTCAAACAGCACAAAAGCAGGCGCTTGTGGAAATGGCTTTTTGGACTGGAGAGGCGACGACCGCGCGCGGAAAATGGGCGCAAACTCAATTTCTGCAACTCGGCCGGCGGATTGCAGGCACACACACAAAGGATGTAGTGCACTCAAGAGTGGCGACTACGTCCATGTACGATGCATGCGGAGAAAAAACCTCAATGGAAAGAATCCTGCAGTGATTCACCACGCTTTGAATTCGGCAAACACAAATAGATTGCAGTTCGTGAAGTGAGAACAGGCCACCGTATCCGGATACACCTTGAACTATTATGTTGTCTGCTGCGTGGTACACCTCTGCACCACCGTCTTAGCATGCGCTTACAGTTACACGATATGCTACTTACATAAAATTACTCACACTTAAACTTACTTGCACTAGCACTTACTTATATTAACTTTGTATATTATACAGCAAGCAATAAAATGACGTCGACAGCGCAAAATGGGCAGTCATGATCCCAATAAATGCTCCAAAATTTAAGAGTGTATTATTGAGGGGTGTTGCACACACCTTCTATGTACTTTTGCGGAGTATTCCTACTGGGCAAAGCGACCACTCCACTCTGCCAATGCCCAGACGTCAGTCTAATCCCACCGACTCAAAGTGATCGTTCATTCGACTTGCCTCGTGGACGGCGTTCGGCGCGCCCCAAGTTTATCCTCTCAAGAAAGCGCAAACGACCATTCCTTCTTTCATACACACGTGCAATGTACATACATATGATACATACATACCATACATGCTATGTCCATACATCTGCAGTGCACCTATTGGCACAACAAGCGAGGGCGTCAATCATAGATAAATAGACACGGTAAGGTGAGCTCAATTCATGGAAATTCAATCACTGGCACTTTCATCTTCGCTCAGTTTCCATCGCATTAGCTCCACGCAGGCCGCGGCGTCCTCCACGCTGTCGTGTCCGCTCTCTGAAGTTTGAATTCAGCCCATACCGTAATCTTTGATGCGAAACGCACAACCCAATCCAAACCGGAAGTCTGAATCTCCCTTTCCAAATGGTCAGCCACGAGGCTTTTCAGGGCCCTCTTGTATGGGGGTCCCCTTCTGTGGGGAAATACAACCGAAGTGTCGACCACTCTTTTGTGGACCAGCTTCAGTGCCTTCAGGTCATTCTCCAGACCGTGCCCAATTAGAATGGTGTCCGACTTCACGAGTTCTATTAGATGGCGTCTGGCCTGAATTCGATGGAACTATTTTCGCAGTGTGACCAATCAGTGGTTTGACGTAGGGCTAGGAACTCAAAACGTAGTGCACCAACAAGTGGAGATCCTCGTTCAAATTCGTTCAAGTCCGCCCAAACGCGGAATCTGGCACCATGCCAAGACCACCACACCTGCTCAAAGGTGAGCGTGGCCCTCTCCAGCCGCTCCATGGTGAGGCCACTGAAGCGAGTGTTGCAGTCGACCACTGGGAAGGAAGGTTTGACCAGGACGTCCAATTGGGTGGCAAGCTGGCTGTCCACTAAGGTGACCCTAGCCAGACTTGGTCCGATGGTGGTAAAGACCATCTCGCAGTCCAGGGACAATACCTGGCGTGAGTGCAAACATAGCAGCCTCTTCTGTGGTGTGGAGTGGGGGAGGTGGTGGAAGAGACATACGTTGTGTACCGTTCAACATTGGGGGAGGAGGTACATATTGCTCACACGGTTTCGAGGGAGTACGCGACTTACATTTTGAGAAGGGCGCTGGCATGGTGTGCCAAAGTTTTTGTTTCTCTAAACATAGCAGACCTCATGGCTGGGCGTCACAGGCTGCTCACTCTCCAGATAGCCTTCCAACTCTTGAACAGGCAATTGTGAGCTGACGTGCTTCTTAGCCACACGACAACCTCTGGCGTTCTCGTCGCCACCGCAGCAGTTGTAGCGCTTCACCAATGGGCCATCCGCTTCCGCTAAGAGTCAACAGAGTCGACAAGTTTGCAGCTTTTGGCCTAGCCCCACTGTGCTTGTGCTCAAATCGTGCAAATAAAGGTTGCCCTACGACCTAACATGCTTGCCTACGGAAAACCTCTGGTTTTCCACGCCCTCTGATCGTGGTAGACGCACTCTGGGGTGGAATAGGGCTTGCCTAGACCTTTCGGCAGCCTAAAACGACGCCCACACCGACAGCAGACTCGATTGCGATCTGAAACGACGAAGAACCAAGTCTATAGCAGATGCCAAGGGTTTGTCTGTTACCGTAACCGCACGCACTGTTTGCCAGGTAGCTTCTACTCATCGCCTTGTGACTCTTGCCGGGAAAATGGGCTCGCCCTTTCAGCTGATCCTTTAGAAAAGGATAGCCATTCTTCTTCAGCTCGTCCTCTGTTAGAAGGTATCGCCGGGCTAGCGCGTCGTAAAACGTTGCCATGTTGGTACAATTTTTGACAAGTGCACAGACAGACAGTTACATACGCACCAGTTACATTCAGCTGGAAGGGCAATGAACCACGGTGCGGGTGAGGAAGCGATCAATAATTGATAGTCGCGGAGCCTGGCAACCGATGATGGTTGGGCAAATTGGACAACGTGTACTGGAACTTATCACTCTAGTCCTGGGGCTGGGACGCGTTTCCACTTCATTATCAATCATCGTCCTCCATTTTCATCGTCAACCACCCTCCTGCCCCTTCCTTTCACTCCAACCTAATATGCACCCCCCCCGCTCCCCACCCTCTCATCGTCCAGAATTCGTTCATCTCCAACACAGAACCAAGCGATGAAGCTGACTGACTATCTCCCCACTACTCCCCATGGAAAGTTTACACAGCTGCCATGGCAGCTCTGTAGCACCGCTTACGATTCTTACGATTCACGCAGTTGTGGACCGTTGTCGATTAGCCTAAACGTCGTTCGCTTTCTCCCCCACTTCGGTTTTAGCGAGGACGGTCTATATGTTAAAGTTGTACACCTTTGTAGCACGAAACGAGAAGTCTGCTGCTGCGATGCTGCAGCGCAACGTCAACCTGCCTAATCATGGTTGGCGCGGCAGCGCCAAACCATAATATGTTCCATGAAGGCCGCGCGCACCTTTTCCCATCGTCACGATGTTTGTTTCTCGGGCTGTACTAAACGGAAGTGGATGAAATTTGGCACACTAAAGGACTTTATCATAAATAGATTAAATTCCATATTTGGTGAAAATCGGTACAGTGTAGCAAAAGTTACAGGCGCAAAAAGGATCGCGGCGCGTTTCTTGTCCCACGGGCGGGGGGTGAATTCTTCTCCGTCTCCTCCTTCTTCTCCTTCTTCTCCTCCAGATCACGCTCTAACGTCCATCAATCAGGATCTCGTCCAGTCGCCTTCCATTCTTCCCACCGATGGTTGCGCGCATATAACACCAACCCCCGAAGTGCCCCCGCTTGTTCAGGAGGCCCTGCATAGGTGTCCCAAAATTGTCCTGTTAAGTTTTGTGCGTGCCGCAAAGTGCCCCCGCTCGTTCAGGAGGCCCTGCATAGGTGTCCCAAAATTGTCCTGTTAAGTTTTGAGCATGCCTCGAAGTGCCCCCGCTCGTTCAGGAGGCCCTGCATAGGTGCCCCAAAATTGTCCTGTTAAGTTTTGTGCGTGCCGCAAAGTGCCCCCGCTCGTTCAGGAGGCCCTGCATAGGTGTCCCAAAATTGTCCTGTTAAGTTTTGAGCGCCCCCGCTTGTTCAGGAGGCCCTGCATAGGTGTCCCAAAATTGTCCTGTTCGCTTTGTGCGTGCCTCAAAGTGCCCCCGCTCGTTCAGGAGGACCTGCATAGGTGTCCCAAAATTGTCCTGTTAAGTTTTGTGCGTGCCTAAAAGTACCCCCGCTCGTTCAGGAGGCCCTGCATAGGTGTCCCATAATTGTCCTGTTCTCTTTGTGCGTGCCTCAAAGTGCCCCCGCTCGTTCAGGAGGTCCTGCATAGGTGTCCCAAAATTGTCCTGTTAAGTTTTGTGCGTGCCTCAAAGTGCCCCCGCTCGTTCAGGAGGCCCTGCATAGGTGTCCCAAAATTGTCCTGTTAAGTTTTGTGCGTGCCTCAAAGTGCCCCCGCTCGTTCAGGAGGCCCTGCATAGGTGTCCCAAAATTGTCCTGTTCGTTTTGTGCGTGCCTCAAAGTGTCTCCGCTCGCTCAGGAGGCCCCGCATACGTGTCCCAGAATGTTCTACTCGTTTTGTGCGTGCCTCAAAGTGCCCCCGCTCGTTCAGGAGGCCCTGCATACGTGTCCCAAAATTGTCCTGTTTGTTTTGTGTGTGCCTCAAAGTCCCCCCCCGATCGTTCAGGAGGCCCTGCATACTTGTCCCAAAATTGTTCTACTTGTTTTGTGCGTGCCTCAAAGCGCCCCCGCTCGTTCAGGAGGCCCTGCATACCTAGGTGTCACAAAATTGTCCTGTTTGTTTTGTGCGTGCCTCAAAGTGCCCCCGCTCGTTCAGGAGACCCTGCATATGCGTCCCAAAATTGTCCTGTTCGTTTTGCGCGTGCCTCAAAGTGCCTCCGCTCGTTTAGGAGGCGCTGCATACGTGTCGCAAAATTGTTCTACTCGCTCGTGTTGTGCGTGCCTCAAAGTGCCCCCGCTCGTTCAGGAGGCCCTGCATGCGTGTTACCAAATTGCCCTGCTCGTCCCGTACGTTACCAAAATATGTCAAACTCGTACGAGAGCCTTTACAGTCGTGTCTCAAGGTGGCCTATATCGGTAACGTGGGTTGATTGGCTCCGCCAATCAATGGGTTGATTGGCTCCGCCAATCAAAAAGTAAGAGTATTTTCATGTAAAATGCCTAAAGGCAGAAAGGGGAATATGTTCCAAGTATGAAGCATGTAAAAGTAAGAGTATTAAACGATATTCCTATGGTGTAGCAAATGCGGCGCTTTGCGCCGCCCACCAATTCGTTAAAGAAAGAATAGTACCAGTATTGATTGAAAGAAAGCATTTTCGAAAGCATTTTCGACTAAAATCATCCACACAAACTGCGCAAAGGTCACAACGACACGCGGTAACATATTCGGCACATCCTAGCGTGTCGTTGTGACCTTTGCGCAGTTTGTGTGGATGATTTTAGTCGAAAATGCTTTCTTTCAATCAATACTGGTACTATTCTTTCTTTAACAAATTGGTGGGCGGCGCAAAGCGCCGCATTTGCTACACCATAGGAATATCGTTTAATACTCTTACTTTTACATGCTTCATACTTGGAACATATTCCCCTTTCTGCCTTTAGGCATTTTACATGAAAATTTAGCAAAAGTCATCACTGGAAGAAATGCTGCAAATCCACCTGTACAACGGAAAAGGAAATACCGTAAATCCTCCAATAAGCGCACCCCCTCGAATAAGCGCCCCCTCTCCAATAAGCGCCCCTCCTGGAGGGAGGTTGAAAAAATAAGCGCCCCACTCCAATAAGCGCCCACCTTTTGTTAGTACCAGCAGTACTAGCACTACCACATCTGCTCTGTGACCATTCTAACACAAGTTTTGGCTACATATGACAGCACTACTACTAATTGCAGGTATTCTGATCAAAAGCTATACAGTTTCAGTCTAAAATCTATGCAGATGTGTGCAAAAATGTGCCAACAACGGGGAATTTTGGTGAAATTTTGGCACTCCTGAGAGTTAATAAGCGCCCCCCTCGAATAAGCGCCCCCCCTCCAATACGCGCCCCTCCTAGAGGTAGGTTGAAAAAATAAGCGCCCAGGGCGCTTATTGGAGGATTTACGGTAGGCTGCCGGCGACGAGGACGTGGAAAGTGAATTACGATCGCTGTAACATTCTGGTAACAAACAGTGATGCCTGAAGAGTGGCGCAGAATGATGTTTCGTCCAAAAGCATGCGTTTTTACGACTGGGTGGGACCTATAGAAATCAAATTGTTGCCATATGTAGATAGCTTGCGGATTACGGGGACCATCTTCCCGATACCTTGCGGTCGGCGCTGGTACTGGAGTGGAACACGCGTCTGTTCTCCACCATACCATACAAAGACCCCATTATATCACGCCCACGTAACTTGCCGAGTCAGTTCCCGGCACCGCGTTCACACCTCCATTACATCCTAGCAAAACCCTATCCATCGAAGCATACGGTATCACCCATCTTCAAAACAACTTGGAATGGTTCTCCCTGATCCTCAAGGGCCATTGCTTTTGGCCACTATTTCGCGAGCCATGTCGGTGGCGATGGCGGGGCAGAAGCCGCACGACTTTGGACAGTAATCGAGAAGAACGTCGCGGTTGCTCTTACAGAGGCCCTCAA
>JASAMZ010007912.1:0-16236 GCA_030248115.1 Linhomoeus sp. GSCO2_2 | reverse complement strand
ACAAGCTGTGTGTGTAAAAAGTTCAATCTATACTTTGTGTCTGTCAAATTTTGGTGAACAGTATAGCGAACTTTGTACACATCGTTAGCCGCATCTGGAGAAAGTGTCTTGAGAATGTGTATCTTAATGCCAAGTGCAGCTATCCCCACGATACGGTTGTCTGTACAGCTGATCTGAAGCTCAGTGATATCGCCGCGTTCGCTATATGTTATCGGCATGATACGACGCCGTTTATCTGATGTTTCCTACCTGTGTGAAAACGTCACACTAAACTTGCCAAACGTTCGTACGCATTTCTGTTTCCGAGTGCACATTCATCAATCAACAGCTGTTATGGCCATCAAACGAAAACGTCGATTTTGACATTTTTTTAAATTTTAATTCTATATATCTCGAAATTGGAATTTATTAAAACTGTAAAACTATGTCACAAATTCTTATTGGCATACGGCCTTACCATTTCTGCGTTCAAATTCGTCAAAAACGACGTTCTATTTCGTTGATTTATGGAATATTGAAAAATAATCACGTATTTCTGTTAAATTCCATATTTGCAAAAAATTTCTCTTGCGTTACAAATTATCCGCAGTCTATACTCTTTCCATTTCTGAAGAAATTTTGCCGCTATATCGTCAGGTGAAAAAGTCGATTTTCGAAATTCTCATACTTTTTAAAAAATATCTCAAAATTGCAATTTTTAAAAACTGCAAAACTATGTCACAAATTTTTATTGGCATACGACCTCTCCATTTCTGCATTCACATTTGTTAAAAAATGGCGTTGTATTTTAGTCAATTTATGCAATTTTGACAAATAATCGCGTATTTCTATTAAATTCCACATTTTCCAATAATTTCTTTTGTGTTACAAATTGTCCGCGGTCCATGCTCCTTCCATTTCTGAAGAATTTTCGCGGCTAGCGCATCAGACGAAAAAGTCGATTTTCGACATTTTCGAATTTTAATTGCGAATATCTTGAAAATGCGAAATCAGCAACAAAAACGGACATCGGATCCGTTATCAGCGACATCGACTCTACTTGACCACATATGTCGCTGACTTTACTTCGGTGCGACGGAAACACACACACACACACACAGACAGACACACACACACACACACGTTGTCATCCGTATATATGTCGCATCCGGACGGCGCAATCCTCCAGAACGTGCAATATTGCACGATTTGGAGGGGCGCCCCTCCAAACTGCGCAATATGGCGCGTTCTGGAGGGCAGCCCCTCCAGGACGTGCAATCAGCTGCTAGAACGTTGAATTCTTTAACGTTTACGTTTAATTCTTTTGCCAGAAAGTTGTTTCCTTCCATATCAGGCTATGCTTAGGCTCGCCCTGCGCCCAGAGACGGATCACAAGAGTCTAGTCGGCGTCGCAGTCTGGCGGGTCTAAGCTTAGGCTTAACGCGACCGGTGACCGACTTCAGGGCGCGCGGAGCGGAGCGCGCCCTGAAGTTGGTGGTCGCGCTAAGCCTCAGTTTTCGACCCGCCAGGCGCGACGTCGACAGAGTTTTAGTGCAAACTGTAAGTGGGATGAACACTCCTCCATCAAAGTCACCTCTTGCTCAGGCCTGCTGTGCCCCGCCGACCAGAGATTGCGCGGTTTGGAGGGGCCGCCCTCCAGAACGCGCCATATTGCGTAGTCTGGAGGGAAACCCTCCAGATTGCGCAATCTGGCTGAATTGCGGAAAGTGGGTGCAACATATATACCGGGTGTCCCAACAAGCTGAGTGTGTAAAAAGTTCAACCTATACTTTGCGTCTGTCAAATCTTGGTGAACAGTATAGTGAATTTCATTCGCATAATTAGCCGTATCTAGAGAAGGTGCCTTGAAAACGTGTACCACAATTCAAATGCAGCTATTACCACGATACGGTTGTCTGTACAACTGATCTAAGGCTCAGTGATATCGCCGCGTTCGCTATCTGGTATCGGCATGATACGACGCCGTTCATCTGAAGTTTTATACCTGTGGGAATACGCCACATCGAACAAAAAAACTTGCCAACTGTTTGGTGCAGTCGTTCTCTACCATAATCTCGTTTGGCTTACGTATTTCTGCGTTATGACGCTTTTGTCAATTTGTAGAATCCTGGCAAACTGTGGCGTATTTATATAAAATTCCATAATTGCAAACAATTTTGTTTGTGTTACAAACTATCCGCTGTCTATGCTCTTTCTGTTTCTGAAGAAATTGCGTCGCTAGCTCATCAGGCGAAAAAGTCGATTTTCGACACTTTTATATTTTAATTGTAAATATTTCTAAATTGCAATATTTCAAAACTGTAAAACCATTTCACAAATTCTTATTGGCTTACGACCTTTCAATTTCTGCATTCACATTCGTCAATAAATGACGTTCTTTTATATCATGTTATGGAATTTTGACAAATAATTGCGTATTTCTATGAGATAAAAACATGTGAAAAAATTTCTTTTTTTTTTAAATTGTCCACGGCCTATGCTCTTTCCATTTCTGAAGAATTTCGCCGCTAGCTCATCACGCGAAAAAGTAGATTTTCGACATATTCATATTTTAATTGTAAATATCTCCAAATTGCAATTTTTCAAAACTGACAAGCTATGTCACAAATTCTTACTGGCTTACGACCTTTCAATTTCTGCATTCACATTCGTCAATAAATGACGTTCTATTTTTGCCAGTTTACGAAATGTTGACAAATAATTGCGTATTTCTATGAAATTCCGCATATGCAAAAAATTTTTTTTGTGTTACAAATTATCAGCGGTCCGTGCTCTTTCCATTTCTGAAGAAATTTCGGGGCTAGCACATCAGGTGAAAAAGTCGACTTTCGACATTTTTGAATTTTAATTGTGAATATCTCTAAAATGCGAAATTAGCAACAGAAACGGGCATTGGATCCGTACTCAGCGACCTCGACTCTACTTGACCACATATGTCACCTATGTATCTTACTTCGGTGCCACGGACGGACGGACACACACACACACACAGACAGACATTGTCATCCGTATATATGTTGCAGTCAATGCCCGTCTTCAGGCGATGGCCGTCTAGACGGCTATCGCCTGGTCGATCAGGCTGCGGCCGTCTTCTTGGGGAAAAGACGGCCATCGCCTGGTGCGTCAGGCGATGGCCGTCTTCTGCACGAAAAGACGGCTATCGCCTGATGGACCAGTCAACAGCCGTCTTCAAAATGAAAGCTGTTGCCAGCGCTAGCGGAGAAGGGGCACAGCAGGCCTGAGCAGGAGGTGAAGTAAATGGAGGAGTGTTTATTCCACTTACAGTTTGCACTAAAACTCGGCCGGCGTCGCGCCTGGCGGGTCTCAGCTGAGGCTTAGCGCGACCACCAACTTCAGGGCGCGCTCCGCGCGCCCTGAAATCGGTCACCTGTCGGGTTAAGCAAAAGCTTCGACCCGCCAGACTGCGACGCCGACTGACTCTTGTGAACTGTGGGCGCAGGGCGAGCCTAAGCATAGCCTGAACTGGAAGGAATATACTGTGTCCGAAACTAATACAGAGAAAGAAAAGACGGCCATCGCCTGACGCATCAGGCGATTGCAGTCTAGACGGCCGCGGCCTGATCGACCAGGCGACAGCCGTCTAGACGGCTATCGCCTGAAGACGGCCATCGCCTGTGACATATATATGTCGCATCCGGACGGCGCAATCCTCCAGAATGTGCAATATTGCACGATTTGGAGGGGCGCCCCTCCAGACTGCGCAATATGGCGCGTTCTGGAGGGCAGCCCTTCCAGAACGTGCAATCAGCTGCTAGAACGTTGAATTCTTTAACTTTTACGTTTAATTCTTTTACCAGGAAGTTGTTTCCTTCCATATCAGGCTATGCTTAGGCTCGCCCTGCGCCCAGAGACGGATCACAAGAGTCTAGTCGGCGTCGCAGTCTGGCGGGTCGAAGCTTAGGCTTAACGCGACCGGTGACCAACTTCAGGGCGCGCGGAGCGCGCCCTGATGTTGGTGGTCGCGCTAAGCCTCAGTTTTCGACCCGCCAGGCGCGACGTCGACAGAGTTTTAGTGCAAACTGTAAGTGGAATGAACACTCCTCCATCAAATTCACCTCCTGCTCAGGCCTGCTGTGCCCCGCCGACCAGAGATTGCGCGGTTTGGAGGGGCCGCCCTCCAGAACGCGCCATATTGCGTAGTCTGGAGGGGAACCCTCCAGATTGCGCAATCTGGCTGAATTGCGGAAAGTGGGTGCAACATTATACACCTCGCCGCGCTGAGGCGCGGCGAAAAAAAAGTGAACCCTTTTTCTCCCGCTCATGACTTGCGCTTCTGTGAATGAATCTGGACCAAACTTTGCGCACAGATACCTTGATGAGTTGTTGACAAGTGTGTCAAATTTTATTTTAGATCAAGCGCTTAAGACTAGCTTGAGTTACGCGCGTATGATTCATTCACGCTCAAATCTCTCCTCGTTCTGTGCGCAGTTAGTGTAAGAAGACGCATCATGACGATGACCGTTCTGTGGTTGTTTGTAACACACAGTTTTCACAAAACGGTCAAAACAGAACCAAAATATCATATTTATACCGCTGGATGCTTTAGAAGTAAAAATTTACCACGCCTAGGATAATCCACACGCAACGTGATTTCGCAGCGAATTCTTGAAAGAGGTCAGAATGATTCGTTTCGCACCAGATTTGAAGGTATTATTAAAGCCAATTTAAGACACATAAAGGCCATATATGAACAGGTTTTTGCCGACCTCTCCCGTTGATCTGAGTGATATTCTGGTGCAATCCATTCGTTTGAAAGCAAGAGACTGCGTGACCTAGAATGTTTTTGGACATCACGCACTAAACCGGCAGTAACTCTGGTTGTACCGGGACTATGCAAACAAAATTTGGTACACAAAATAAGAACTTTATAGGGTATATGTGTGTAAAATTTGGTTGAGATTGGTAGTCGCAGTGGTGAGTCATAAGCTGGAGAAAAAGGGTTCACTTTTTTTCGCCCGGCCTCAGCCGGGCGAACCCCTACGAGAGCTTTTCGTGCGTGCGTGCGTGCGTGCGTCCGTTCGTTCGTGCGTTACGCTCTCAGATCTCGGTGTTGGAAAGTCGTAGGAAGGAGATCTTGGGCTCTACGGAAAGCTCTCGACTCACTGGTAATGTCGCTAAGAGACTTCGAAATTCAAAAGTTTGAATTGCGCGCGCTACAGTAACCCGAAGGCCAAAACGGAAAACGGCTCTAACTTGCTCGTCTTACGTCGTAGAGCGGCGTGCGATAGGTCAACTAACATGTCTCGACGTGCTCTTTCGCTTGGCATTACAAATTTTCTTAATTACGCAAACACGCAACACGAAAAACGACATTCTCGCGTTTTTAACGCAGAAATCGCTCTAACTCGCTCAGCGTGCGTCGTAGGGAGACGATCTTGGGTTGGTTGGATAGGTCCCGACTCACTGATCATTTGTTCTTCTATTGGTCGAAACTCAAAAGTTTGAATTTCGGGAGCTACAGTAACCCAAAGGTTTAAAACGCGAAACTTATCTAACTCGCTCGTCTTCCGTCATAGAGAGACGATCTTGAGTTCGTTGAATAGATTTCGGCACACTGATAATTCCGTTAAGAGAACTCGAAATTCAAAAGTTTGAAAAGCGCGCGCTACAATAATGCGAGGGTCCAAAGCGCAAAACGGCTCTAACACGCTCGTCTTACGTCGTAGAGCGGTGTGCGATAGGTCAACTGAAAGGTCTCGACGTGCTCTTTCGTTCGGCATGAAAAGTTTTCTTAATTACGCAAACACGCAACACGAAAAGCGACATTCTCGCATTTGTAGCATAGAAATCGCTCTAACTCGCTCAGCGTGCGTCGTAGGGAGACGATCTTGGGTTGGTTGGATAGCTCTCGACTCACTGATCATTTGTTCTTCCATTGGTCGAAACTCAAAATTTTAAATTTTTACGGGAACTACAGTAGTTACCCAAATGTTTAAAACGCCAAACTTCTAAAACTCGCTCGTCTTCGTTGTAGAGAGACGATCTTGAGTTTTGTTGAATAGGTTTCGGCACACTGATTCATTCCGTTAAGAGAAGTCGAAATTCGAAAGTTTGAATTTCGCGAGCTACAGTAACTCAAAGGTTCAAACAGCAAATCGGCCCTAACTCGCTCGTCTTACGTTGTAGAGCGGCATTCGTTCGATCGTTTGAAAGCTTACGTTGAGGCAGTTGTTGAGCGGTCATTCCTAAAGAAATACTTTTTGTTTTTTAACTCTTGTCTTGTACGAACAACTTTTTGGCGTTTTTTTTTCTTTTGCATCAATTTATTTCAAAACCTAAAATGTGTGCCTTGCTCAAAAAATTAATCCCGGGCGATCCCAATGTTGCCCTGCAAGAACCCCTCAGAAAGGAGCGTGTCAGAAGTAGCGCATGAATAGTGAACTCCGGGCGGGCGCGCGTCATATCGGAAAGGCTTCAAAATACTTTGCAAAAGTATCCACTCTTTTACTCTTCCACTTTAAAATACTCACAAACCACTCTGTATTAATAAAACAACATTCAACTTTTTTAAAACAGCTTGTTTTATACAGGCTTCGCACCATACTTTGCATGCACCTTTTCGTTCGCTTAGAACACCCCCAAACCCCTTGTGGCTCGTTGCCATCGGATTTGAGCAACTGCTGGCCTCCCGGCTTCCGAACGGCGACAGCGAACTCGCCGCGCGCCTTCGGCCTCCTCAGCACGGATTGGGCCGATTTTCAGACGCAGCTGACACGTTGCCAGAGTTTGGCCCAGACAGGGTTACCGTTACGGGGCGATCGGAAGACTCGCCTGAGCCCAAAACACGCCGGAAATTCTCGCCTTATTGACCGATATGACGGTGAGAATGGACATGCGGATGTGCGCGAACTCAGCAATGCGACGGCGTGAAAGCAAATTACGTACATATGTACATAGTACCTTCTAAGACAGAAGCGCGTGTAAACAAAGATGCAAATCGTCCCTCTCTCGCAGTCGCGTTTGTCTACTGCTGACAACACAACAGTACAACGGCTAAAAGCACCCCGCATACGACGACTGCAGATGGCGTACATTCGACAAGGCGGTCTTGGGAGTACAAGGTGTCCGACAGGGCCGCAGCCACTCCCGGGACTGCAGCTGTCCGATCTGCACTTCTACTGGAATGGTACGGCGACCAAATCCATGACCGAATGGCCCCTGCCGCCCTCGCAGGAGTCGGCTGGACAACGGGACTTCCTGCGTGGAGTTCCACCCATCGGGCACCTACAAGTGGGATGACACTCCCTGCGCTGGGAAGCACTGGGCCGTCTGCAAGAATTGACCTACGAGCGTGAGCGACGAACAATTGAAGCCAGCTGCTCGAGCGCTGACAATAATTAGGAATTGAATTTGACATTAGACTTGAACACATACCTAGTGCCTATTCGTCGCTGGCACGTGGCTCGTTTCCAACTCCTCTAGACATCGAGAGACCTGGGAGCCACGTTTCCTCCCTACTTCTTCTCGCGCGCCAACCCGAGAACGCGTCTGCCTGAGGCCGAACGCGACGTCGAGCTGCTTCTCCTCGCCGCCCATCCACCAGGAAGTCCCATCGGGTGGGGAGAGTTCCCAGCGCTGCTCAGTCGAGTGCGCCTCTCGCCTGTGGTGTGCCGGATTCGCCCACTCGGCCGTCAAGAAGCGCTGCCTCCTCTACTATAAGGCCTCCTTCTACCGTACCCCTCCAGTGGAAGACCCCGACTTCGACCTGTTCAAATGGCGTGTCGCCTAGAGACACTGATATACCTATTTACCGTTAAAGTTTGAAGCATTCGTGCCCTCTCGATAGACGAGCGACGAGCGAGGCGTATTGGCTTACTTGCCCAATATATCGGCCACATATCTGTTTACGTATTTGGCTACATACACTATGTATCTGTAAGCATACTTGGCTCGACGCTATCGCGGATGCGTGTCGATTGCGTTTACCTGCGTAACGCACAGTACATGGTGTCTGCAAAAGTTTTTACACCGATTTCCCGAGGCCACGGCCCTGTTCCCCACGTGTCCACGGCCCCAGCGGGTTGTTGACCACCGTGTGCGATGACCTCTCCAGCCGAAGAGCTTCCATGCAGGGTTACCTGCGCGGCTGCACTCCACGTCTCTCTACTTTTGTTAGAGTAGTTGCGTACATAATGCGCATTTAGACAGGCTCTTACGTACAGTACATCACATACATCGCATCGCAAAGCAGCAATGGGACACGAACACAACACATGCAATCGAGAAGACGTGACGCAGGTACGATAAGCATAGGTGCAGGCGGGGGGGGGGGGGACAAAGAGCCCCCCCCCCCCCCCCCCCCCCCCTCTGGCCCTGGCCTCTAGTGAACTTTTCACTGATACTCCCCCCCTGGCATCCGGAATTCCGAAAAAAATCCGGAAATTTCAAAAATTTTCTTGGATTTCGGGTTTTTTTTGGTCCTATTTTGTCCAAATTTTCGCCTGCGGCGCTATATTTCGTCTATTTATGCACAAATTAGCGTGTTTTTGACCAAATTAAGGCTATTTTTAGTGTATTTTTTGCGATTCTAAAAAGCTGTTCACTGGTCCCGGGACCCCCCCCCCCCCTCTCAAAAATTTTCCTTAACTAGAACCCCCCCCTGGCCTCCGGGTGGCCTGCACCTATGACGATAAGTTACTACGAATATATGTACATCACTATCAGAATATGGCCGTCATACTGTCGCGTCGCTATCCCCCGTTCGTCAGGGCTAGACGCGAAAGTAATAAGAAGAGGTAAAATTTAATCGTACGGAGCAACGACGGACCACAAGGGTCGCTCAAATAGCCAAACTGCACATGAATTGGGTTGCCGCAAGGTTCGGCCTTCAGCTCATGATATAACAGTACACTGTTGCACCCGACATCTAGTTCTGCAACCGATTTTCCACTCACCGTAGTTTGAGGATTCTACGTCGGCAGGCCAACAAGCGAAAGGCTTCAGCTAATATTTTCTAATTAGGGAAATACGGTACCGGCGTTCTATAGCGACATCAACGTTAGTCTGTGTTTCACGAATTACGTGTAACGTAGTCGTAGCTGCTGAAAACGAACAGCCTACTCTGATTGCAACACCAAGACACTCGCGATCACTCTTACACTTAGGTCCTAGGATATTTTACGCATCCGTCGAATACTGTAACTTGTTGACGCAAACGTGACGTGACGCATACGTAAAAACATGACGTTTTTTATGCTTTTGTTGTGACCAGTTGACGTTCAGTCCACTTCTCAGCTGTGTGAAGCGCGAAAACGTGAAGTTTAGTGTTGAATGCCGAGTTGCGAAGTGCAGTGTCAGAGGTGAAATGGCGACTAGTTGAAAAGGAAGGTTTTGGAGAGTTTATGTGTGATAAGTGTTGGAGCGCGGCCTTCCCTTCGCTTTCGCAACTGCAAAACCATCCATCTGGTAAAGGCCCATTCCATCACTCCTCCAGGACTCAGCTGCGACGTCCGCGGAAAAGTGTTCACCGAAAGGTTCAGAGACCTACAGGATCTCTGCACTCACATCTCTGAAGAGCACGAACGGAGGCCGAGTCACTCTTTCGAATTCGAGTCCTACGACGAGTTCTTGAGATGGAAGCTCACCAACGAGGAACTCCTCTTCAGCTTCCACTGCAGAAATAGCCGAGAGAGTGATTCTTCGATAGAAGCGAATACTTCCGATGCAACCGGACCGCTTTGTCGACGTCTTCCTCTACTTTCCAGCTGGCTTCCCGATGGCCGCCGTGACGGCATGCAAGCACGTCCATTCTTTACTGGCAGCAGCTGATGTCTCTGCGCGCGGCTGGCCCTTTGGGAGACGCGGGGCAGTGTCGCGCCATGGCCCGCGCCAGCTGGGAAGACGAGCCTGCGCCCTTTGATAGGTGGCCCTCTGCGCGCCTCTGCACGCCGCCAGCAGCGGTTCTTCGTTGAAGAAGGCGACCGGGAGCGGCAGAGCTGCTAGAGTTGTAAAATTAATTCGAAGATTGAATCCCTGATTATCAGCGAGTCTTACTGCAATTTTGGAGGCGGTCAAAGGGCAAACAACGGCCCTCCTGAATCTCCTCAGGCGTGGAAGTACCGCGCCCTCGTTAGAGTCGAGGAAACGACCGCTGCCGCATAACAAGAAAGTCGAGAAAACACTTGATTTCAACTAGTAATTTGTTACTTGCTTTCGCGGTTTCTGTGTTGCACGGTTCGGAAAACAGAAGCGGTTGTTCCGTTGGAAACTCTATTACATCGTCACTCAGTGCGTTACAACCAGCTCCAAAACGAATGATATTGAATGACACTAGAGACTCGCGCGAACAGCGTGAAAATCAATTGATTGTGTACTTACGCGGCCAAATTGGTCACTGTTTGCGTTTGTTTGCGTTGGAAGAACGGATGGTAGCAAATACTGTTTCAAAACACTGTTTATTTGGCGCTTGCCTACTCACTAACAGGATTACAGTTTAAATTCTATCTGGTCTCGAACGGATAACCTGAAAATATGCTACAGTAACTAGGGACCTAAGTGTAAGAGTGATCGCGAGTACACCAAGACGGTCCAGACGAGTACTCTCGTCGTCATCCCCTCGTCGTCAACCCAAGCGAAGTAGGCGTGCGAATTCATCCGCTATGGCGAGCGGCGGCGGCCAGCAGCCGCGCAAGAAGATCCGCCTGAAGCGCGAGCCGGCGGCGGACTTGCCGGCCGGCCTCGAGGACGTGGTCGACTTCCATCCCGCCAAGATCAAAGTGCGACCCCTCATCCCGCTCTGTTCTCGCCCTCCCCCTTCAAGCCGAAGCACCCCCCCCCCCTGTTCCAGGCGCCCGGGGAAACGGAGGAGCAGTTGCGCCGGCGTCTGCGCTTCAAGCTGGAGTCTCAGCAGCAGCGCGACCCCATGCTGGAGGCCTTCGAGGGCGTGGAACAGATCCTGGCCTATGCCACGCGAGAAGTCGACCTTCGTCGACGACTCGAGGTTCGTAGACCTACGCGAAGTTGTGAAACTAGACAAATTCGGCAGAAATCGCAACATAACAACAGTGTTCCACTCAACTCTTCTCTCTCTCAGGGCAAGGTGCGAGCGGGCAAGGGCCCACCGAAGGAGTCGGCCTTCCAGGACCCCTACAACAAGAACGCCCAGGTGCGCAAGGCCAAGAGGGACAAGGTCGTCGAGAGCACGTGAGTGGACAGCAACTCTTGGGTAGAGATGTGCGGTCCGGTCCGGTCCGGTCCGGTCGGTCTGGGCAAAAATCGGTCCGGTCCGGTCCGCCCGACTGGGCCGGTCCAGTTCGGTTAAATAAAAAAATGTTTCAAAGTCAAAAATGTCAAACCCGTGAGCCAAAAGCGCAAGAATTTACACTTGGGCGTCTTCCAAAATTAAGAAATATTGCCTGCGGCGCTTCGACAACTGTCGAGTACAGACTGACGCTTGGAAATCTACGGCCTTTTTTGGAAGTTCCACGAGAAGCCTGATAACTCATGGCATGGACAACCAACTTGAACAATTTTTGGGAGGTTTACTGTAGGCATTTCAGTGCAAAGTTATGCCAAAATTCACCTGCATCACCCTTCTGAACAAGGAGTTAGAATGCATAGTCAAAGACTGCAAAACTACGTATGGCATATCCCTGTTGTGTTAAACGGCTGTATTACTACAGGCTAGTAACATAAATTTGTAATTTCTTAGTGCAAAATGTTAATTTTTGAAGGAACTATAATCGTCTTCGATGCTCTAAGGTCCAAGTTTCGATTTCCACCTTGAGAGCTAACCATTTAACACATTTTAATACTTGAAAAACTATAACTGGGTGGACTACCATACTTGGTAAAGGGTTTGAAATTTGGTCCAGGTGGTCCGGTCCGGTCCGGGCGGACCGCAAACTGGTCCGGTCCGGTCCGGTCCGGCTTACCCAGACCGCGAAATCGGTCCGCCGCACATCTCTACTCTTGGGTGCTGGACATGGGGAGAGTGATGAGTTGGTGGAAGATGAGGAGTTTCATGCTTGTGTCTGCTTCATTCTTCAGGCGCAACTACTACCTGGAGAGCAAGGTGGAGGCGGAGAGCCGCCCAAGAGGAAGTGGGTAATTTGCAGACGTTGTAGGGTCGATCCCAAAGGCCAAGTCAGCATTTGGGGGTGGCTTCCTTCGCCGAAGTGAATGCTTTTTTACTTTTTTTTTTTTTGCAGGCGGGCCGTTGTTTGTGTACATTGTCTGTCTGGCGACCAGAGACCAAAATTTGCTGGTTATAGTTGGTGTCTCTTCATTCCCCAGTGAAGGGGGCTCCATTCATACCCCCATGCCTGCTGCAGCTACATGGACGAGGCCCGGTCGCACGGTCGCGAACGGTCGCAGCCCCGAAGCGAGGTGACGGTGGTTGGGAATATGCGTCAGCAGCACCCCATCCGTAGGGCGCACGAACGACTGAGAGGGGAGGGAGGATCAGTCGGTGCGATTCGACGCCTCCATCGCCATCACCGACGACAAGAGGGGACAGATGGAAGTGGGTCTGGGACTCGCTTCATCAAGTCAGTTGACAAACGTGCCTCTGGCAGAGGACTGTGACAGCATGAATGAAGAGTGTTGTTAGTGTCTGTAATCGTGGATCTGTGGAAGCTTTTCGGCGTGTCAAATGTCCATTGTACAACAATGGACAAAGCGTCATCTGTCTATTCGGCAAATTTCCATTCGGCACATCGACAAACGGGCAAGAACTGCCAACTGGCTCAGTCGATGAACATGCCGGGCGCTGCATCCGTTTGTTTTTTCCCTCACTCAAAACCTTTGTTACCCATTCAGGAGACCGCACACGCCCTCCCCACCGCCAAATCGACCCATCTACACTGGCTACATGTACCGTGGGTCGCGTAGTCCCTCCCCCGTCCCCGAGGGGGGATTCAGTGGTAGAGGGGGAGGGAGGGGAGGAGGAGGAGGGAGGGGCTGGGGTCGAGGTCCCCCTCCTCCTAGAAGGCCCAGTCCCCCCAGACAGATGCCAGAGCACCTGAGGTGGCTTCACGACCGCTGGAGGAAGTACGACAAGACGTTCTTTGACCAGAAGCCCAAGTTTATGGAGGACGTGGGCCCTGGGGTCAAGGGACCCACACCGGAGGAGAGACGAGCCTACAGGTTGGCGGCGGTATGGATGGACGAGTGGAAGATTGAAGGCGAAGGGTGGTTGTGTAATTCTCGCTTCTCAGCTAGAAGTTTGCTTGGGTCGTGCCAGTGTTTGGAACGATAGGACAGTTGAGAGGCACCCGATAGCTGGCTGTGGACTGTTGTGGCCACTCTTCGTTCCAGCTGTGTGAGAGGTTTGTGACCAGTCCATTTGCAGGCAGCAGCTGCAGCAGTACCGCGTGGAGAAGTCCACCTGGGGCAAGGGGGGTGGCCGGGGTCCAGGCGCCACGGGGGGCAACACCGAGCCCATGGGGCCCGGTCGGCAGTTCTCAGAGGCCAAGCCGGAGCACAGTGAGTCGTCTCGATTGAGAAGTGCACGTGAGATCTGACCCTCTGGCCACTTTCCATATAGGCCGAGGCTCAAGCTCCATGTCCTACTACGAGTTCCGCCGAGGCGGCGAGTACCAGTGGAACCCTGGGAGAATGTACAGCTTCAAGGAGTTCCTGCTCTCCCACTCGAAGGAGTTCGACGACCACGACGAGGCCGTCAACGCATACAACGAGTACAAGCTCGAGTTCAGGTGGGAGATGAGGGCTAGCACTGCCCCTCCTCCCCCCCCCCCCCCCCCCCCCCCCGCCCCCCCACTATAACAAGGGGGCGGCGGGGGGAGGGGAGCACTTCACAACGGCACGAACTCTCTCAGTAACGAAGAGGACTATATTGCTGTAGCTCTCAATGCCTGTGTGAAACGTTTCACAAAGTACTTTAGCGCACATACTTTTAGCGGCTGCCCAGTTCCCAGAACTTGAGGTGGGGGAGGAGAGTATGTGCCATGTTTTCATCAATCTGTTATCCCGGTGTGTCCCCGCGAGAGCTCCAGACTACTGGCAGCTCTGCGCTATCCACCAGTCAAAGTGTTACAAACTGCGCAATCCCCTTCACATGAATCTGGCAGGAAGCGGACGCTGGCCGACTTCTTCCAAGTACACAGCGAGGACGAGTGGTTTCTAGAGCGCTACCACCCCATGCTGAAGGCCAAGAAGGAAGCCAGGAGGAGGGAGAAGGTCAACAGGAGGCTGGACGTCTTCATGCAGCTGCTCGTCAGAGGCTGGATGGAAGTCCCGCTGGACATGGCCGAGTCCAGGAGGGTCAGGAAGCTGCTGGACGCCTGCATCGTTCTACTGGAGGGAGGGGACGAGGGGGACATCGGTGGGTGAGAATCCAGAAACCGCTCCCTCCGCTCCAGGCCCCCCCCCCCCCTCCTCTCAACTCTCCTACTCCCCGCCAGCTCTGGTAGAGCGGGGGGGGGGAGAGTGGATCAACGAGAGAATCTGTCCCGAATCCTCGCCCTGTTACTTCCCCAGCCCGTCATCCTTCCTTCCATCATCTTGTCATCTCTATCCCTCTCTCCCCCTTTGTGCAGCCTGTCTCTCCGATCTGGACTACGTGCTGGAGGAGAAGAAGGAGGAGACCTATCTGGCGGGCAACCAGAAGGAGGAGGGTGAAGAGAGCTCTGATGACGACGACGAAGACGAGAACGACCCGGATCTGACGGACGAGCAGAGGGAGAAGATACGCAAGAGGAAGGAGGGCAAGGCGCCCGGAGACGGCACAGGCAGGAGCTACCAGGTTGGCTGGAGGTTGTAGTGGATCTCGGGGCGGTTCTGCGTCCGCCCCTCCCCATTCCTCCATATGCAAGTTCTGTGCAGTAGCATGTTCGTTCAGAACTGAAATTTCGCCTGGAACACAATTCTGAAGGAAAAGTTCGTGTCAGAATAAGCCGAATTCGGCAAAGGATAGCGATTTTCAGAGTAAGAATTTGCACAAATGGCCGCCTGTAGCGCAGGTGGTTGACGTACTTTCGTAGAGTCAAAGCTTTTAGTCTTGGCTGCCCCCTGTGGCCTCAAAGTTCCACCACCGCCTTTCCCAAATCAGTCATGTATGATCTCCGATTTTTCCCGTTGTTCACATCCCACAGCCACACCCTCTCCCCTATTTCTCGTCTGCAGGAGCAGGAGATGGACGAGCAGTGGGCTCAGGTGGAGGGTCTGCCCACTTCGTCGGAACTGGAGGCCATGCAGCACGCCAGGGACTACTCTCTCTGGCAGGCGGAGAACGACCGCGCAGGCGTCGACCTCTCGGACCAGCCGGACAATCTCGTGAAGCAGCCCGTCGAGGTCAAGACGGAGAGATTGGCCAACGGCGTCTTCGTTCAGCAGGTGGGGGGAGGTGGGAGGGAGGGAAGGCGAAGTGAGTGACTTAGTGGAGACAATGAACAACGCAGGGGAAGATAGTACAGTAGGGGGGGGGGGGGGAGGATGCGAGGTTGACCAGGCGACAAAACATTTCAAGCCCTCTTGAAGTCGTCGATCGGCAAGTGACACCACTTTGCGCCTCGTTAGTCAGCAATCTTAGTCGTTTGCACACCCTGTATAATTACCGTAAATACTTTAATAAGCCCAGGGAACTACTATTTCTTAACCTCCTAGGAGGGGGCTCTTTGAGGGGGGCTAATTAGAGGCGGGGTGGGGGCTTATTAGAGCGTGTATGAGTATGCCACTCTCCACCATCCAATCCCGTCTACAGGTGGCTGCGGCGAAGCCCCTGGAGGAGATGAACCTGCACAAGGTGGCGCCCGTGCTGGTGCGCAACCTCCCTCCCAGCGCCACGCGCCAGGAGCTGGAGGAGCTCTGCAGCGAGGTCCATGGGGGCCTCCCCTGCGCCTGCATCTCTCGGAGCCGGACGCCGACAACCGCTGGTTCCGCACGGCCGTCGTCAGCTACTGGGAGAACGCCGACGTGAAGAAGATCTGCTGGAAGCTGCGCTCCCTGAAGCTCCGGGGCCTCCCTCTGGTCGTGATCGACTACCGCGGATTCCGAAGGCGCATAGTGGGCGTGGACGGGTTGGCGGCGGACAAGAGGCGTTGCGTCTAGAGAGACGTGCAGCTGTGCAAGAGCCTCATCGAGTACCTGGACAAGCGCAACCGACTCTGGGGCCTGGAGGAGAAGCCCAGCAGGAGGGGCGACGAACCAGGGCAAGAGAAGAACCGGGAGAAGCCGTAAGATGACCGCACAGACGGGGCCGCCGACCAAGCCTCGCATGACCCTCCCCTCTCTCCCTCAATCTCTGAAGGGAGGGAG